>JAPMOQ010055911.1:3205536-3226551 GCA_026543055.1 Argiope trifasciata
TGTTGACAACATAGATTCAGCAGTTCCATTTGGGACTCAAAAAACCCAATTGTATTACTAGAAAAGCACTTTGAAATATTACTACTTAATGAGTCACACACTAAAGCACGTGCTTAATCTTATAATTAAATGATAACTAAAATTTTGGAGCTACAAATAACCTTCCCAAAAAGTTTTAATCTCATGAGCCATGGAGATATCTTTTGTTTTATGTATTATACTCGAGACCTTGAAAAAGTAGATGTAGCCAGCCCAAGCCCGAAGCTCGACAATAGCTTTTCTATAAATAGCACAAAAAGAAACTTAATAAACACCACTCCTTTTTTCCCCTTTATATAGTATTGTTTTTTGCTATGTCTCTCGGTTCGCAGATCACGATTTCAGATATAAATTTACAGCCGTCCTGCTGGAAGAAAACAATAAACAAATTCAAAAATATCCGACAATAGCCCAAATGAAAGAAAAAGTAAAGATCCCAGGGGGGACTTAAGAAAGGGGGAAATCAAAATATTTACGATTTCAAAGTCCTGCCCTTAGGGAACAATATTCCATTTTTAGCGATCAAAGAACAAAAGGCTTGTTCTTTTTTCCCTTTTTTCCCCATTCCTCCCCCTTTTTTTTCTTTGGGAAGTAATACGAATACCCTATCCTCCCCATAACAGTCTCTCGAGTCCCATACAAGCAGAGAGGCGGCACTCTGCGTATTATAAGAGTGAACGGGTCCTGTTTTACGGCTCCCATATTTCAAGTACTATCGCTTCTACCCAACCAAGGATTAAAACTCATTCATATGCTGTAGGCGACTTGAATCAATGGTGGCGGTACTGGAAAAGGAAAACGTTGTTTTTGTTCTAGTTTTTCTTCTTCTTTTTTTGCTTTAACGTCTTCTATAACATCCATCCTTTCTTCATTTTTTTTTTGGCCACACTGTTTTCTTGGCAGCCTATTACTGTCATGGTGTAATGGGCGTAGATTTTGGTTTAATGCTTAGCACTTTTATTTTAGTGCTTAAAAGAAGGTACCACTGCTCCAGAAAGAACAATAAATGAATGTACGACCACGAAGCTTAAAGGCTGTTTGGTGGGGTGGATGTTGGCCTTTTATTCTGAATAGGTGGTGTTTAGGGGCGTTAAAGTGTGTTCGGGTGCCTTTAATCCCACAGGACTGCCCATTGCGGAAGGGCATAGTGTTATGCATTTTTAGTCTCATAGCTGTACTTCATCAACAGAAGTGCATTCAATGGAAACAAAGGTGCTCTTGCAGTTAATGAGGATTTTTTTCAGGATGTAAACGACTTATGAGAATTTTCTTTCTTCAAGCGGGATTTTACTTCAGCAGCTGACTTATAACCTTGTCAAAAGTAGAGAACTCTATTTGGGGGGGGGGGGGGGAAACGGAGACGTATACAAGCATTACTTGGGTTTTTTTTTTAAATCTTTATTTTCTCACATACGAAATATATAGAAACGAAATATTATAAACAAATGGGTTTTTTTTTCTTTTGCGAACAATAAGCCAGAAGAGTTTTGCATAAACTTCTCGCTGTGTAATTCTTTTATCAAGCTCTAAAATTGCGAAACGTTCCCTACCAGACATCTTTGATCTTTGAAAAGTACCCGCAAAATGCTGCAAAATGTTCTTGTATATTCCACAGAACTTCAAACAACCAATGGTGTATGTTAATCCAGATCAGAATGAAACAAGAAACAAGCCGAAATGAAATCATGACTTGCAAAACAATGGATTGCTTAGCTAAATAGATAGGAAAATGCAACTGTGGAAATCACGGGTGGAGCAAATTTTCCTACTTCGATTTTACCCATTAAAATCGGGGGATATTCAAAGTGAGGGTTAATATCAATAATATTTACTCATTTTTCAGAAGAAAAGAAAATATATTTCAATATAAAACACGTTTTCAATAAATGATTGAAAATTTCTCTCCACTTACATTCAAAGATCAACTTCAGAATCAAATCGAAACGAATGATCGCCCATACACTTTGTCTCCAAAATTATTGTCTATTTGTACAAAAATTATTATGTTTTATTTTCAAAAAAGGGACTCTAAGAGAGTACCTTCTTTGTCATTAGTGTTGTAATGTCTTGATTCTTACTGATCAAATAAAAGAGTAGAATTTCAGACAATTCGTTTATTTACAGCCATGTATTTACATAACTTGTTTTAATCTAGGTTAAAATATTTGATATTTATTCCATTTGGAAGATAATGCCATTTACACAGGTTGAAGTTTTATCATGAAATAAGTTTCGCATCAATTCGGAGAAATGACACCACAAGAAACTAACAGGTTGTTAATTAACACGGCTACTCCAGGGGTAGCTCTAAGAATTTGCCGAACTTCTACTAGTTTAGCGTAATTCAGTAGTCCATAAAACAAAAAGTTTATATCTTCTCTCTGTTTCATTTCATTTCTGTTCAATCTCCGCCACTCATTTCTTATTGGTGCACTTGAGCTCTCGGTTAACCAAAAGTTGTTCAGCAAAAGGCCCCCCTCAGTCACCAGTCAATCGCGAGAACGTCTGTTAATGATGCGTCCTCGTAACTGATTGTTCCGAAACACGTGTTAATTATATTCCATTCACAATAGGAAACATTTAGCATCCAGATAGTTTGACACTCCTTCCCCTTGAAAGCGCAATAAATTTCTCTTAAATGATGAAAGCCCAAGTGTGTTTCTTCATCTGGGCATCATTAATGGTCAGATGCGATGACCACTCTGATGAAGATTCCCCATCTGGCAATCTGGAGGCATTTATCATTGAGAATTTTAATAAGTGGTGACATAGCTGGCTGGAAATGCCAATTCATTAATAAGAAAGGGGAACATTACAGTGTGTACTAGTTATAAAATAAGAATAGTTGGCTTGGATTTGGCATTTTTACTGAATCTAAGGGATCATCCTTGGCGAGATATTCGGCGATTAATACTTGGCAAGCTGCTAACAAAACCCGAAAACATAATTTGTGTATAAGAAACGTTTTTTTTTTTAAACCTACTGAAAGAAAAATTCGACACAAAGTTATTTTCGTAATGAAACAAATTACAATTTTAATTTAACTACACATTTGTAATTAGATTACTAATTTAGTTACAAATTTATGAATCATTAATTCAAATTTATGAATCATTAAATCAACTAGAAGAATAATATTAGAAATACCCGCTCGGCCTTGCCCGTGGTATAGCATCAAACTAGAAAAATTAGCTTAAAACTTAAGTCTAGCCTCCACCCAATATGACATGAGCTTGTTATGCAACATCAAATAACATATAATACATTTTAAAATTATCAAAGTTAGCTACAAAATAATTTTCTTTAGAACGAAGCTTTATGGCCTTTAATGCGTTCCGGCCAAGGTTAGATTTCCTTCTTTTAAGAATAATGAGATTTGAATCGCTGTTTAAAATCAGACAAAGCAAAGAAAGTATCACATAAGCATATCACAGATTTTTCTATTTGTACATGTCCAATTTAAGGTTTTCGCGCAATTTGAGCGAAATAATTAAAAATGAAATTATAAAATTCATTTTTTTTTAAATTTTGATATGATTTTAATGCACTATAACTTTCCCCAATAAATGTTGTACAAACTGTTATAAATACCTCCAACACCCGTTAAAAAAATTTCGAGTTTTTGTGGTTCAAATAAACAGATGCTATCAGGAGGCTTCATTTTATACGATGTATAGATATATAGTAAATGGCAAATTCAATTTTATTCTTAATGGTTTACTTTTTCTCATTACAGATTGCTATGATCAATGAAAATTGAGAATAAAATAATATAAAGGGAAAATGATGATAAAATAAGAGGGCACAGAATTATTCTGCGTAACCATTAAAAAGACATCTGGTTATACCAATGAATATGTGACGTCTCTAGACGAAAGACATTTTCACATTTACAAAAATGTTAACTATCTTAAACATTATTTATACACTGAAGTGACAAAAGTCATGGGATGATTGTTAATATCGTGTCGGTCCTCCTTTTGCCAGACGAAGTGCAAAAACTCGACGTGTCATGGAGTCCACAAGTCGTTGGAAGTCCTCTGCTAGAATATTGAGCCATGCTGTCTGTATAGACGTCCATAATAGTGAAAGTGTGGATGGTGCAGGAGTTTGGGCACGGATGGACTTTTCGATAATGTCCCATAAATGCTCGATGGGATTCATATCGGGGGATCTAGGTGGCCAGACCATGCGCTGGAATTGTCCGGAATGTACTTCAAACAAATCGCGAACAGTTCTGGCCCGGTGACATAGCGCATTGTCATCCATAAAAATCCTATCGTTGTGTGTGTACGTGAAGTCCATGAATGGCTGCAAGTGATCTGCAAGCAGCTGAACATAACCATTTCCAGTCAATGATCGGTTCATTTGCACCAGAGAACCAAGTCCATGGCATGTAAAAACAGCCCTCACCATTATGCAGCCACCACCAGCTTGAACAGTGCCTTGCTGACAGTTTGGGTCCATGGCTTCGTGGGGTCTGCGCCACACTCGAGCTCTACCATCAGCTCGTAACAATTGAAATCGTGACTCATCTGACCACGCCACGGTTTTCCACTGGTCTAGGGACCAGTCGATATGCTCACGAGCGCAGGAGAGTCGCTGCAGGCGATGTCGTGCTGTCAGTAAAGGCACTCGAGTCGGTCTTCTGCTGTCATAGCCCAAGGAAGACAAATTTCGCCGCACAGTCCTATCGGATACGTCCCTTGTACGTCCCACATTGATTTCCTCAGTTGTATGGTATACATCTGCTTGTGGATTAGTAATTTTTTTTTAAAAAAAGGATAGTTTCCTGGATTTTTTTTATCAGAGACTGCATGTTTATTTATGTAAATAAAATCGATTTCAAGTTTTCTTACAAAGGTAATGCCTTTCATGTTTTGAATATCAGTCGACTCATTGCTATGCGCTTTATTTTTTTAGTGTTAAAATACCCTTAATAAATTTCAATCAATAAATATCAGACGTGGGAAAATTTGAAAATAGTCACAGCTGTTTCTAATTTCATGCCCATGAAATTGCTTAAGTAACCATATTTGCAAGGGCACTAAGAGGGTGTTATAAAACTTGTTTGAAATAGTGATAACTAAGTCTCATATAACTAAAATGGAGAGTGAATTGAGTGCGTTAAAATGCTTTTAAATAATACATAATTCAGAGCCAAATTACTACTTGTACACCTATTGAAGTTAAGTCCCTGTATTCATCATGGATTTCGGCATGAGTTCTGCAGTATGAAGTTGATATCATAGTTACAGAATAACAACCAACTCTACACTATTTATTGCCTAGAACCAATCATTTTGAGATTTCGACAAAAGTACATACTAAAGATGCTGTTGCCTTTCTTAAATTAAGTTTATAGTGTATTGTATTTAGAAAAGGTTGTTGCAACACTTCTTTTTTCTGAATTAATAATTACAGCAACTAAACCTAAAAAGAAATTTAATATTTTGGGAATTTTGTAAGCGCCCTTTGAGCTCTTTTCTAAAAGAAACTCTTAAAAGATGTAAAATCATAGGACTTTTTTTTTTTCAAAATGAGAATATAAAAATATCCGTAGAGTTGCTCCTTTGATAAAAGCTGTACCCTCATCGTTTCTGCATAGTATTATATGCATTCTTTCAGATGGAAACAGGCTATTCAAAAGCATTTGAAAAGCAACATTATCCAAACTATCTAAGCAAGTTAAAAAAGAAAATATGTGTATCTTTTAACAAAAGATTACGATTCTACTGCTACGGTTTATGCTTTCAATATATGCATCCTATTACATTCATCGTCATGTAAAATACAAAAGATTAAGAGAATTCAAAATACTTTGAAAAGGATTCAGAGAACGTAAATCCATTCAGTATTTTTCAGAATATACCTTATGTTTATTTAGCATTCTCGAGTTAAATAATAAAATATGTGAAGCATTATATGATTATTATAACACAGCCACTCATACATATGAAAATATTTTCCGAAAATAAGTTGCGAGGAATATGAAATGTTTTAGTAAATAATTTGAATAAAGTAGCATTGTATGAATACCAACAATTTCCTTCTTACGAATTAAAAGAACCCATGAACAGGTCTTTATTGTTTAGTATTCCTGTTATTTTTGCTAAAGAATATTAGCAGGATATTCTTTAGCGAAAATACTTTGAAAGTAGTTCTTAAAGAGCAAACGGCGATTTTCGTTATAAAAGAAATTCGATATATCTTTTAAATCTTTCTTTATAATGGATTAAGAACCATTTTAGATATAAAAAATCTATGTCTAAATATTTTCGTGCAAATAATACCATATTTTGGAGTTTCATAGTGTGTCTGAATATAGAATAAATTTCCAGAAAATTGCTTTAGAATATTTATGTGCTTAAAAGAAGCATTTTGAGATTTTCTGAAAAGATAGAACTTTAGATTTTTGTCCTTTTTCTTAGAATAATGTCCATTTTAATTTTTTAGAAATCCGCTTAAAATGCATTTCCGATAGTAAATAGAATAGTGTATAAGCATCTATTTCAGATGAAAACTGGAATACGGAGAGTATAAAGTAGCTTTATATATTGAAATTTTGTATTTTATACTTCTTGATTAGATCTTTCTTTACAAAAGAAGTGAGATATTTTTAAATAATATGAATTAAAATTCTGAAAAAAATGTATGTCATAAAATACTTTTCACTGTCTCATATATGAAGTTTATAATATGGTAGTACTGTAATCGTTAAAAAATTTCGTGTTCGAAATTTTAAAAATTCATGTTAAAAATTTATGTTCAAAAAACACCATTTTGGCATTATATCCGGATGTTTGTCTGTGAGCACACTAATTTAAAAACATTTTGAGCTGTACAAATGAAATTTAATTACATTTTTACAGAAAGTTAATAAAAGACTATAAAATTTCCAATGAAGGCCATTCATAGTAAGCTTATCGAAAAAAAATATTTATGGCATTATATCTGGGTTTTTGTCTGTTAACAGACTAATTCAAATACGTTGTTCTATCGTGTAAAGTTCCATTTCTACAAATCGTAAATTATCTTTTCTCATTTGGGTCAACAGGACTTAAGTGCTCGATTACTGATAAATTCAAATATTGAATTAACCTGTTGTTCTATCGTGCAAAGCTCCATTTTCTCAAAATCTAAACGATCAGCGGTCAAATGTTATTTAATAGGATTATCAGCACTTTAGTGCATGAATGGTGGCAAATTCAATCCTTGTATTAACACATTGTTCTATTCCCCAACGCTCCATTTTTACTAAACTTAAACCCTCAGCTCTGAAAGGTTTTCTAAAGGGATTGCCAACACTTTGGAGTACGAATTGTGGCGTCTTTAAATCTTGCCTGTTGTCCTATCGTGTAATTACTAAACCTAAATGATTAGGTGTCAAATGTTTTTTTAATAGAATAGTCAATACTTTAGTGCACGAATGATGGCGAATTCAAATCTTCATTAACACGTTTTTCTATAGAGTGACATCCTGTTTCTACTACCTATAAATTATTAGCTGTTTAATGAGGTTTTTTTAATTGTTGTTAACACATTAGTACACAAATGAGGCAAATTTAAATGTTCCGTTAACGCGTTGTTCTAATGTATAACGCTCCATTTTGACTAATCCTAAACTATTAACTGTCAAATGGGGCCCATTCAAATGTTCCGTTAACACGTTGTTCTAATGTGTAACGCTAGAACAACGTGTTTTAGGAACACGTTGTTAAAACGTGACTAATTCTCCATTTTGACTAATTCTAAACTATTAGCTGTCAAATGGTTTTTAATAGGGTTGCCAACACTTTAATGCACGAATGGTTGCAAATTGATATCTTGATTTAACATTGTTCCATCCTGTAACGCTCTATTGTTTTACTAACCCAAAAAAGTAAGCTGCTAAACATTTCCCTGCATGCAGAAACTCAAATCTTGAGTTAGCTTTGGAGCATGTTTTATAAGTGGAAATTTTAAATCGCACATTGTCATCAATTCCAGGAATTTGCTCACAATTTTAGTCAAACATTTTTTTAAGAATAAAATATCCATCCTCTGTTATCGGAATAATGATTAAAAGTATATACGTGCGAATTTTATAGCTATGTGTAAACTCTTCCGGAAATGAAAAAAGGAATCTCATGGTTGATTTATAGTTGCTATGAAAAGAAAGGGGAGGAGAAGAAAAAAAAGCACTCATTTTCTCTTCTTCCTGTTTGATTGCAAAATTTCAAAATCGTACCATGGGGACTGGATTGGTGGTGTCGCATTTCAGAAAGTAATGAAATGGGAAGTACCTTTCTCCATTACGAGGGTTGTAATAAAACCGATACGGAGATGTAATAAAATGCCCTCGACCGCTCTTTGTCATTTAAGATATTTCAAAAAATGAGAGCAGAGCAAGCGGTGCATTGTGGGAAGAGGGGGAAGGAATATGATCGAAATACCTTTATTTCCTTTAAATATAGATAGAGATTTATTAATGTAATGTGGTTTTGTTATAAAATACCGATAATAATCTTTCTATATATAGCTGTTAAAAGAAGTTATTTTGAATTTCATTATTTATATAAAAACAAGTAATATAAAAAATTTTTAATTAGTTAAAAATTTTATTTTAGTTATTTTACTTTTTATTAAATATTTATCAAAAAAATTATTCAGTATCTAAAAATTGATTTTCGCAAGAATTGAACTCGCATCCTTCATTTTCACGTGAAAAATACTAAATGATTTTATCGATCGAGCTACTGTCTGTTCCCTTCTAGTTTCATTACAAACTGCCAAAACTCTATTTAATGTATTAAACATTAAATAAATTTAAATATTTAATTAATATTAGAAAAAAAACCTGAATTAACATCAAGCGTCATCCACTAAAGTTTAAAAAAATGTATTGTAGGGAAAATATACATTATTTTATGTATATATATTGCCTCGATCGTTAAAAGTCTGCAGGCCGAATTCTTTTTCTATGTTTTGTAATTTCAATACTGTTGTATTCCTTTTTACTTGGCTTATATTGCTAATTTATTTAGATTCATCTGTATTTTAGTAGTAGCTGCATAAGTGCACACTAAATACAATGATATTTTTTTAAAGTTTTTAAAATTTTAATCGTGTTCGATTCCGAAATAATTTTTAGTTTCGACTCCAATTTTAATTTCGTTTCGTTTTCTAAATTATTTTAAATTAGATTTGTTTCATAAATAGGTTTTATTTCATTTGGCTTTTATTTGTGTAGTTTAATTCCGAATTAAATTTTAATTTCGATTCCGACATACTTTGTTTCGTTTCCAATATGTGTGTGTGTGTGCGTGCGTGTGCGTGTGTGTGATTTTAAACTCTAGATTACTTAATAACATTTAATATACCAAAGAAGTAAAATATAGTTATTTTGTTACAAAAATAAAAATTGATTTTTTTAATTCAGAAATATTTAGAATTATTATATCATTTTAAAGTACATGTATAGACTGATACTACAATTCAGCTATTCTTTTTAGTTTTCTCAGATTGGAAAATATATCTTCCCGTAACATTTATGCTCGATTCGGGTAGGTATTTATAAAGTTAACGCCAAACAAAGGGAATTTTCTACTACTGACTCGCAAATAAAGGTGTTATCTGTTTCTCGTGCATAAAATTATGAAATCTGGCATGTTCCTAACCGCCATGAGTCCTCAACTTTTTTTTCAGAGTCATACAAAAGAGAATAATAATAAAAATACTATATAAAAACTCGTAGCATTAAACAATAACTAGTACTTGTGCATTATTAAATCCATCTGAATTGGCAAATGGAAATTAAGATATACCCATAACCATGCTTGTTTTGGTGATAAATCATAGAATTGCTTCACCAACATGAGATGTACAAATAAAACAAATTTGTGTATGGGGTACTTTTTTCACATCAATTGACTTCAATTTCACGCATAATTAAACTATAGTCAAAAATCCACATACCAAATTTCATTTATTTACACGAATTTGATTTTAAGTTTTTGAATTTATATGTTTAAAAATAACTAGACAGACCAAAAAAGATCAACTCCTTGACTGGTTTTTACACGTTTGTACAAATCAAATTTAATACAGATGAAATGCTACATTTATTACGATTCTTTATGTTTTGCACTTAAAATTTTAACTTTATTTCGATAGTAGGATGGTAAAACTTTAAATGAATGAAATTTTATTAAAATTTTTTAGTAAAAACCGTATACTAAATTTAATTAATTTAACTGAGAGCATTTTTGCGCTATCGTGGTTATAAGATAAACAGAATTCCAAAGATATAACTTTCCTATCCAAAAATTTTAAAACATAAAGATTCGTCAAAAGCAATTCTTTTTATTTTTCATCTTTAGAATAACTTGTCTTCGCATGTCCCAATTTGAGCAAATAAAAAGATAATTAAATGTAGCAAGATATTTAAATCTTTTAAGATTTTTTTATTTTATTTATGTATGCTCAAAAGTTAAGATTGATTTAAATAGCAGACAAAATGCATGTTCACTTTGTAAGTTATCGCTATAGAATAACGAAACATAAATCCGAAAGAAATGCAAAAATCGATTGCTCTGAACTGAAGTCCCATTTGCGTGCCAAACATTACAAGCTTAGCTATCACATTTTGATTAAAGAACTTTTGAATAATTAAAAACCATTCCTCTCGCCCCATCTTTTCTGAAAATGAGGGAGAAACAACATGCCTTCGAATAACGTTCAGAGTAAAAAAATGCCCAAACTATTTTATTCTCTCTCTCTTTCGATAAGGTTGCCATTGACATTGGGAGGTTGAATGAAAAATACCTTCCCATTTTAAGCACAGATCAATTCTTCGACATTCGAATGCAGCCAGTACAACGAATATTACACGAATGAGTAAACTTTTTAAAGTTTACCACCCCTCCGAATACTCCCCTACAAAATGCCAATAGTAGAGAGAATCCGTCCCACCCAACGCCGACCACCCCAAAAGGAACGTCCCAGGGAAACGGAAATCGTTTGCCAGCACGGGCATTGAAATAAATGGCATGTCGAAGTTGCTTTCCTTTCTCTCTGGAGTACGTATTATACGCCTCATTTAAAACTGCTTGATTTGGAAATACCGATTTGTCTTCAGTATTTTTAGAGATTGCGTTCCATTCGTATTAGGGCTAGACCTTGTGCCATAGAAGATTAAGAAATTCCCCCAACTCTTAGACTCCCGATTGTTGCTTGGCGCAATTACCATATAAATCTTCCTGTCAATGCTCCTGCCTGTGTGTCAGATCTGCTTCCGAAACCTTGATGCTGTAATAGGTGAACTACATCAAGTCCCATGGGTTTTCTTATAAATTATTCATCGGATGAGTTTTTGACGAAATGAAAAACATTTGGACTCGGGTTTTTCTCTTAAATGAAACCTTGTGGAAAGTCTGTTTTATGAAGGTAGTAAAACGAATGAAGGATATTAGAGTCACTGGAATTCTGCAGCTTGCGTGTGGGACGAATTGCTTCCTCCAAAAATGCATCAGTGTCATAAAGAATCGCTTCTTGCAGAAATGCAGCAGTATCCGAATGAATTTCGCCTCTAAGGAATGTATCAGGATCGTAAACTGTCTCTAATTTCCACTTTAACCAAAGTAAAAGATTAATTTCCTTAATTTCCATTTCATTAATAATTTAAATTCATGATTACTTGTACAAATTCTTCAACTTCCATGTAAAATAAACTATTTGTGAATGAACTGTTTATTTATTTTAAATAGTTCCTTAACAAAATATATCTTTCAGTCTAGAACACGCAAATTTTTGCTATCCATAATTACCTTAAAATATTGTCCACTAAAATTTTAATCATTAAAGCAATTGCAATGTCATTCAAAATAAAACCACCTATTACTTTAAAAAGAAGAAAATAGTACTTACTGATGGAAAATTCGTTAAAATTTTAATTTTTTATGTCAGAAACACCTACTGGATCTGCATTATTAAATACACTAATTCTTATTTGGAACTTTTACATATAAATATTACTGTCAGTGCTCCTGACTTCTGTGTCAGAACTGCTGCGGCAGTTCGGATACTGATACATTTCTGCTCGCCTCTAAGGAATGTATCAGGATCGTAAACTATCACTACATAAACGCTTCACTTAAACAAAAGCAAGATATTTATGCATGTATTAAGAAAATAAAATGAAGTCATAATTATTGTGTATAAATTCACAACTGCCTTAATAGTTTAAATAATTGATTATTAAATTCAATATCTTAAACACCCATTTAAAATAAGCTGTTTGTCCAAGAAATGTTTAGTTACCATAAGTGCTCCTAACTCATCTTTAAATAAACGATATTTATCATTCCCGACAGAACTTGCATATTGCCGTTATCCATAATTAAAATATAATAATGTTCTCTAAAATTTTAATCGCTAAAATATTTTTCTATAAAGTAAGAACGTCGTTATTATTACTTTAAAAATAAGAAGGAAAAAAATATGCCTACTATTCGGAAATTCATTACATTTTTTTTTTAATTCTTGAAATGCCTAAAGGATTTAAATTGTAGAATATCCTAATTATTATTTGAAGCTTATGCATAAAATTTCACCTCCTGTATAATATTTGAAATCATTGAGTATTTTTACAAAATCCGACTTCCGTACAGAAAAAATGTTTGTCCAAGAAATATTTCATCTTAAGTTGTGTCTGCGCCATCATAAATTCTGTACATAAAACTGTAATCTATAATTGCCGCAAAAAAATGCTCTCTAAAGATTCCGTCATTTAAGCAACTTGATGTAGTTTTCATTTTTCTTACGAGATAAATTGCTTCTACAAGAAATATTCTATAAACTAAATCTGTCCCCTCAGGATCTTATAAAGTAAAAGAATCCTTACTATTATAATTACTTGAAAAATAAGAAAAATATACTTTCTACTAAAATTTAAATAATTATTACTAATTCCTATCCTAATGTCGCTGAATTCTTGTATGCCCTAACTATTTCTTGGAATTTTTGTCTATAAGTCTAACCCACATTATTTTGCTTGTGTACCAGACTTGCCAAAGAACTAGCTCTAATAAGTGAATCATATGGAATGGATTTTTCATAAATTATTCATGAAATGAATTTTTTTGTTAAGAAAATAAAATGAATAAAGATTATTAATGCCACAAAAATTCTGCATCTGAAATATGTTATAAATTGATTCCAAAAGAAATTCATTTTGATCCTAAGGTATCAATTATTTACGATGCACCACAAAATTACATATGGTATATTACATGTGAATACTTGTAAAATACTTGTCCATAAATACTTGTGAAAAATAAAAGTAAATCCATGAATATTACGCTGCCTTACAATCAAAGTTGTTGTTTTTTAACTTCAGGATAAATTAGTAATTCGCTTGTGAAAAGATACTTGGCCTAATGTTTCATGATTTCAAGCCAATCTAAGAAAAAATTATTATCCGTTACAGGAAATGCATATCACTAACAATCTATATTTTAGTAAAATAAATATTCCCGAAATTATAATTTCTGGAGCAACTTTACAAATTATTTACTGGATAATTTTTTTTCTAGTTAGAATATTTTATAATCTTTATAAAACTCTGAATATGGGTGGAACTTCACCATCGTCATCTTCTGAAAAATGGAATTTTATTGTTATTGAAATGAATTTATTGTATTACAATGTATTTGTAAATGTAGCATTATGCAGATAATCAAATAGGATAATTGGAATCTGCATAGCCTTCTGGTACTGTGTACTTGAATTGGTGGCGTGATGATTCGGTATTCTACTTCTTGTACACAGAGGATGGTATTTAACTCAAACATCTACAAATTGTGCATCTCGATTGGGTGGAGTGATTTCTGTCACCACATCTCTATTTCAATGAACTTTGTCTGAGACAGAGTTAATTTCTGAATATATATTGGAAATATGCCATCTTTATCTTATGAAAAATTAAATTTTATTGTTATTGCAATCAACTAATTTTATTATAATGATTTTGTGAATATAATATTATGCTGTATTTCAAATAGAAAAAACTATATAGTCATCTGGTTCTGTGCACCTAAATGGATGGCATGATTATTGGGTATTCTACTGCTTGCTCACAGTGGATAATATTTCCCTCAATTGGTTGAGTTTAATCATGGAACTACCTCAATGATGAATATTGCGTGAAATAATTTTTGCCACTACATCTCTGATCGAATGAACTTTGTCTGAGATAGAATTAATTTCTGAAAATATGTTATCTTTATCCAGTGAAAAATCAAATTTTATGTCAAAAACAACAAAAACTGTGTTTAAATGAAATAATAAGTGATTGATTAAGGGCTAAAGATAAATGCCTAATTGGGATTTCTCATTGGAGCTGGAACTTTGCAGAATATTGCTACAGCAAAATATTTTTCAAAACAACAGTGTTTGAATTAGATTGTATGGTCTAAATAATTAAAGTTCGTGATCAAATAAAAAACATGAAATTAATTTTTAAATACAAGATTATTCATGGGTGAAATAAAAAAGCTATTAGCCAAAATTAAAGCTATGAGGAATCCCAGAAGATTCTGGAGGTGCAATAAAAACAGAATTAATTCTGAGTTAAATGGGACCCTCAAATGGAGGACAATCTCAATTTTTTCTGTCTATAACATCATTATTGTTTCTTATGTTCTTTGCAAACAGTGATGAATGGATATTTTCATCTTTAAGCCACTTCAGTACCGTCACTGTTAAGACATGACATCTTGATAGGATTTTAAAAAACATCTTGGAAACAAATTTTCTGCCAGTTATTTTATTTTTCCAATTACGACAATCTAATAAGCGATGGCACAAAATACTTATAATTACCGGATTATCTGTCACCCAGCAACATAATAATCCTAAAAAGAAAATTAAAACTAATTTTATGTACTCTTTTCATACCACTCTAACTCGGACAAAAAAAGAAAGTAGGCAATCTCTTTCAAGCCATCCTCATCTCACCCCTCATTACTTCCATTCCCACTTAGCTAATTACGTAAGTCCCCTTCCACCCCCCGTAAATGGTTCCTCATTCTCTTCAAACCAACAATACCTAACTATAAAAAAGAGGAAATCTCAAAAACAAGTCCTGCCTTTGGAAAAAGTACAATGAAGGCCTAGCAAGAGCCTCCGTCGTTAAGAAGAAATGCACCGGAAAATGCCCGTTAAAAAAATGGGCAAAATCACTCTTAGAGGAAGACGGGTATTAGAGAAGGAAAGCTTAAAGGCCTTAAGAACAGTTTTTAATCGTTGGTTAGGTTCACTTGAAACGTTAAAGCAATGTCTCATTTTTTTCTTCGGTCGATGTAAAGGGTTTCGAACTGAATGGGGAACTTTCTTTCTGGAGTACGTATCCATGATACTCAATTGTTTCGTTATGTTTAGCTTTATTTTTATTAAGTTTTAATTCAGGGATTTGCGTTGAGATGCTTTTTTATCTTTTTTTCTTTTGGAGACAAGTGCTTTACATGTCTTTCGATGAGCACTAACAATTTCAGATTCAAACCAGAGGAAGAAATGGCTCACGGTCGAGTAAATGCTGCAAGTTTTTTTTTAATAATAAAAATATTTTGAGTATTCGTTCAATAACGATTATTTTTCCTTAGAGGGAAGATGATAAACGAGCACCAATCAGCATTGTTGATATTGCTTTACTGCAGTTTAAAACCAGCGATTTTATTCCAGAAATACCTTTCGATTTATAACACTAAATGTTTTCATATTTAATTAGTAAGCTATTCGTATCGAAATATTTTATTAGAAAAAAAAAAAAACAGCAGCTTAGAAAAAATTTGGAAAACTTACGCATGCATTGATATTTAAAAAAAACGACACAGGGTTTTTTTTTTTTTTTTTTTGCCATCTTGAAATTTGTCGAACTCCAAAAATGTGTTATATATATATCTATATATATATGTATATATGTCTGTGTGTGAGAGAGAGGGGGATAAAGACTTATAGAGAATCAAGTTAAGCTAGTTGATGAGTTAAATAAATTAAGACAAATAATGACATATGAAATAATAATATTCTCCCATGATTACTTGAAATTTACGAAGGTAGATTTTATTTTATATTTATTTTTATTATGTTTAAAGTGTTGCAGTATTGTTAACAGATGACAGATATAAGTGAAAAAATATGTTTTTCAGTTTTGGAAAGGTTTAAATTGTGAATATTCATCAAAAGTTACGAGGTCAATTTTTCTGAAGATTGCAATATTTTCCTTTTTCTATAGTCAAAATACAGGAAGTGGAAAGTAATGAAATATTTTTGTTTTATATGAAATTCTACGACATCCTGCTTTCTTTTCTACGAAATACTTCGGATGATTTCGGCTGAAAAATGAACTTTTTCCTCTTCCTCCCAGATTACTACGCATTCTTCTGACTATAAAATACAAAAAAAAAAAAATACAAAGATCTATAAACTATCCAAATGTAGTAGATTTTTCCTAGTAATACCATTACTGAAAAAAATACAATGACAGTAGAAACGACAGTAAGTAGTTTACGTTTTTCCATAACCGAATCCTTTCCAGTTTTTCAAACAAAACTACATCATACGCATCTTACTGCTGAATCATTTCTAGTATTACTGCAAGCAATATTTTTTATTCGTTATTCTCTATTTTTTATTCTTCATTCTTTTACGTTTTCTTAAGAAAACGGCTCACGCAAAATCATTTCCAAAGAAAAAAAAACGCTCGTGATATTACCTCTAATGCGTAACTGTCACGGAAATACGTTAAATTCAAACTCCAGAGAAAATACGATTAATAATACAAAAAAAAGTAGGTAAACACTCCGAAAAACGTTTGAGAAAAACTAAATCCACTTTTTTTTCCATGTGTGAAGTGAAAAGTACCGTGTTGTAACATGGTATCGAGGTTGAAATGATTGATTGCAAATGTTAATCACAGGTAAACACGCACGTTCCTTCTTTAGAGTAGGTCCGTTCGTACATGACGAATTGATTGCAGCCTTTTTCGACCCATGGTAACTCTTTTTATATTGCTACAAGCATTCGTTTACAAGTCATTCGAATTACAAACGCAAAATACAAAAAAAAAGAAATAAAGAAATACGTACTATATTACAGTGTTATTAAACACGGAAAAACTCGAGACTCATTTTGTATTGAATGTCCATCACTATGCTATAATATTGATTCTCTAAAAAGGATTTGATTTGCCTGGTTATCCTGAGTTATCTCTGGTTCATAGTATTGTAGTTAATAATCATCCCGAGTAAACTCGGGCGAAGCAGAATTTGTCGGTACGATTTATTTTATATGCGGTACGGTTTTACTCTTCCTGGAGGAAATGAAAGGAAATATTCAGCTTTGATTGGTTGTTTGCCAAATTCTGTTGGTTTCAAAGCTCTTTTGGCGGGTCTTGTCACATATTTCCCTATTGTATAATATAAGTCTGCTTGTGCTTTGGTAATGAATGATAAAGGATAGTTGCTTTGAGAAAATGGCGATGATGCAAGATAGCGAAGGCGATGATTTTTCACATAGTTATTCCTGCTACAGAAAAAAAAAATCAAATCCAGCCAGACAGTGTACTCTGTGTAACTGTGTAACAGTGTACTCCCGTAAAAAAGATTCCAGATGTAAAACAGCAAGAAAAGATACCAAATACCAGTGTATAAAATGTCACATATCGCTTTGAGCTGTCCTTTGTTTCGGAAACTATCATACAAAGACTAATATTTCATTTTTTTATACGCCGGAGATAACTCGAGAGAGTAAGCTAATATTAAAACTAAATGTTTTTACATCTATAAAAAATTAAAAATTCAACTTAAAACCTGCATGTTTTGTTTTGTTTCCTTGTGTTTAATAATAAAATAAAAACATTTAATGATTTTTTGCAATTTTTCTTTTAATTCGTGAGGGCAGAGTTTAATTCTATCAATACTTAAAGGTCTAAAAGTCCGATCAATCAATCACCTAATGTGTTCTGGACTGTTATTGAAGAAATAGTTAAAGTTATAAAAGGATTAATTAATAAAAAGATTCAAGAAAAGAAATTCCTTCCTTTTCTGATTACTTATTTTGATTATCAGATTCATCTCAAGAATTAAATCGAGTAAATAAACCAAATCTAATAAAACATGAAAATTAACAAAGCGGTCAAATCTTCTCTTTGCAGAAAATAACTATTTTATCCAGCATAAATTTTACAATCGGTGCAAATCAAGAACAATTTTAATCTTTTATGTTTTATGTTTGAGATTCATATTTACAATTCTAAAGAATTAGCCCAAATGACAGAAAAATAAAACATTTCTTCGCTTTCCAGGAATATCTGTACCCAAAATAAACCAATGCTTCATTTATTTTAAAAGAGGAATTCATGGAATTCATTCAGGGAACCCAGAACTGTTTGTTTAAATTTCTGAGTCTCTCTCAAACTGGAAACTTGTTTAATTATCAAGTTTCATAAAACAAACTTGCATCCCTCCATTAAAATAATATTCAGAGTTATTTCCCGGGAACTCTAATGAACAAATACTACGACTTATTCGCTAATCAGAGACAAGATTCCAAGCTTTCAACTACGCATAAATGTTAGGAAGGAAACTTTTATTCACTAAATATCAAAGCTCGAATTTGTTGGGTGATATTTCTATATAATTGGATGGTAGAATTTTGAAGCGATCCATTGAATTTGTCAAAGGAATAAGGTTTCAGCGTTTATAAATAGCGGAACGTTATTTCAGATTTTAGCGAAAATATTTTTATACTCTAGCTACAAATATTAAAGGAATGAAACTGATTTGTGATTCATAGATTTGGTAAAAGTGTAGTTTAATGTACCCCTTGCTGAGACAAGGATGCCAAGTCACCCATAAAGATGGTGTACAAACTAAACAAAAACTTGTATGAAACAGTAAAAGTTACCACTTTCTGCATACAAATTATTATCTTTACTGATAAATGTTGTTTTACTCAGATTTTTTAAATTTCTTTTAACCTTTGGGATCATTGTTTATCTTCAAAATTTTGAAATAAAGAAGTTTTTCAAACCGCCTTTCCAGTTTGGTGAGTAGAGAGTAAAATTTAGAGCATTCAATGCCTTTATCAACTAAAGAAGACACAAGGCAGAATTTAACTTTAAAAAAACAAAAACATCTTACAACTTAATTAGAAGTGGAACCAAGATCCTTGTAGCTTCACTAGACTCATTGAATATAAGGACTGTGCAGCAATTACACCCTTGTCCACCAGAGTTCTGGCATAAGTATAGTCCCTGTGAACTAGGCGTCCCGCATTCGAGTCCCAGTTCGGGCATGGTTATTATTCTGTGTCCTGTCTGTGAGTATTCCCCAGCCTGCGAAAAGGATTTGTGCAAGCGAATGTGTAAAGTCGTACACTTGGCCCTAGTTGGCACCGCTGAAAACAAGAGAAGCGTGTTTAGGCTTAATTTGCTGACAGCTTTCAGTCAGCAAGCGGGTGACATGCCATAAGTAACAACAAACTATTGTCCATACTTTAAAAAAAAAATAGTTTCCTTTACTCAACTTCATTAACTCGCAAAAAATTATAAATATCCACTCATTCTTCATCCACTCTGCATGTTCAAAATATTTCACGCCATGCCATTTCATTCACCACACATCCGTTCTTGAACAATTAACAATTTATCAAGAAAACCGTCAAATCAGAACAAAATTGCGAAAGGTGCAAGGAATTCATTCCATTGCAGACGGATTTTCAAATTAATTTTTCAGACCATTTCTAAAAACCCATATCGATGGTTAATTATTGCAAAAGAATAAATGTTTTCTGTTTGTATTCACATTAAAAATAATATTACAGTGTCTTACTAGCAATAAGAAATACCTTTTAATTGTAAGATAAAATTAAAATCTTTAAATGATACTTTTTGTTATTTTTCATTCAAAATTTTTCATAAAAATAGTTATAGCCATAGTACAATCCAACCATTGTAAAAAGTAGTAACCATAGGATCATTTCGTTGGGTTACCATAATGGCGACAAACTCTGGGGCACACTAATCTGCACTTCAGCCGCAGATTTAGGAAAATGATTATGACATATTTCTGAGTTTTCATGTCACCATCATGAGATCGACACCAGATTTTAAGAAAAATGTCACGCTTGATTATTATTGTGACACTCTACAGTCTGCTTAATGTACAATCGAAAACGTCTTTTACTAAACAGTCACCAGAAAATCGTACATTATCTGTCTCAAGATAGACTTTATGTTTTGCATTATCTGATTGCTATTATCACTCACTTCATTTGAATCCCAGATTCTACGCAATGAAGTAGATATTCTTTAAATAAGCAAAAAAAGATAACAACCATATTTTAAAATTGAAAATATGGTGGAATGTAGATTATTAGGATTTTTGCAGGAAGCAACTGGTTTTATGCTGACAGAAACATTTCTTTAATAACCACATTCACACACAGAGCAAACACAAAGACAAGATTTTCACGCTCGCAGCTTAATATTAAAGTATCATATCTCACTCTAAATACATTTGCAATGCCCAATGCATTATGGTATGGCTTATGGGATAGCCTTATCAGGCATCGCCATCTAGTATCCAAAAGAGTTAAGAGTTATGTAGCTGCTACAGCATATTTTAATTTATGAAATATTACAACAGCATTGCCGTTTTCGCTAAACTGAAAAAAATGTTGCCACAACGTTGTCACTTAAAATTTTGAATTACAAATGTAAATTTAATAATATTGGAGATCAAAAAATTATCTTTTTAATGACACTGATGTTTTAACCAATAAATTAAATTTCTATTTTTGATGATTTTTAAAAAATAATTTCACCATATTTATCAGCAATTTAGCTGGAACGAAAGAAAAAAGAATTTAACCTGTACTAGAACGTTACTTTTGAGTTTCTAATCCAAAATCAATAAAATAAAAGGTAAATAATCT
>JAPMOQ010055911.1:3232516-3268113 GCA_026543055.1 Argiope trifasciata
GTGTGTGTGTGTGTGTGTGTGTGTGTGTGTGTGTGTGTCTTTATATTAAATAGGTACTCTAAAATGTTTCAAAAGCAGACTTATTTTTATAAAGTATATATATATAAGAGTTTATATTCTTATTTTAGTATGACATAGAGCCAACAGCCCTGTAAGCTCAAGAAAAAATCATTTGTAAAGAATAGGAAGGAAATAAGAACTGATTTTAAAAGTTGGTTGCTAATGAAAGAAAAAAAAAATTAGAATCTTTCGCTTGATATAAAATGGTATTCGGTTTTCCTCGAGTTGATCTTCGGATTCTTTTGTAATCAACTGCAGGAATAAAAACAATGGGAACAAAGGCAGTTAGCGGTACTTGGTTTTGAGATCTGTATATTATGTATTATGTATTATATCTTTCATTGAAATTTTATTTCTTTACACGACTGACATTTATCCCGGATGTTTGATTATGATTTCACAAAGACATTTTTTGCTTCAAAAAAGTCAGGAAATCACATTTCCGGTGGATATTTGTTTGAAAATACATATTTTTATTTTATTTTTTTGCATGCTTTTGTTTCAGAGAAATTAATTTCAGCCGCTAGAAGCCCCAATTACTGCTCAGATGATCGCTGAGATCTTTTGTTTTAATTGCAGCTGAATTAAATGAAGGGCGAAACTATTGTTTCGGACGCGAAACATAGAGCACACATTTTATATTGTTTCAGAAATCTTTTGTTGTGAAATAGGGAGTGGCTTTGTAAAAAAAAAGGAATTGAATTTATCTCCTTCTAAGAAAAATAAAACTGAGAAACCGTATAAACGTTTTGTGAAATTGAGCAATTTGCATCTGAGAACTTAATTTTTTCTCTGTACTTCCTCCGTATTGCTTTGTTGAAGTCAAGGCTTTACATTTCCTGATGTCCCAAAATGAATACTTTGTAAGCAATAAAAAGCATTTATTAAGACCTTTATATTAATAAAGGCATAAGTATGAAATGGAAAAAAGCATATAACATAAATGTAATGGACAAAAGGGTGTCTTCATTTATCTATCTGCATAAATTCCTAACTTAACGGGGCTCAAAAGTCACGCTTATTATGTATTTTCGAATGACAATAAAATAAAAACAAATCATATTTCATACAACTTTATTGAATATTTTTAAATATTTACTTCTTTACTACTCATTTTTCAAACACTTCACTTAGATAATTAATAAAAATACAAAATATTGTTAGAAATTCTCTGAGATTGATCACCGTATCATCAAAATATACATCCAGTCAAAGCAGAGAAGTTTTAAAAAAAGAGTTCGATTTGATAGAAAAAGGTACGAATAACAAAGCTTAATCTGGAAAAAAAATAGATTTAACCCTCATCAGAGTGATACTCGCTATGACTACTTGCATATGAAAATTAAGGCTCTTACCTTCCATAATTCTTATATCTCAAAAATGATTTTGAATTGCCTTAGAATTTAATGCATTACCATTTTAATAATACAGTAAAAGCTCCTTATTCGTGCTTCCTTCATTCGCGTTTTCACTATTCGCGGATAAAAAAAATGTGATCCAATTCCTATATTCGCGGATCTAATAAGTACATACATAATAATAAAAGGATTCCATCAGGTACCTAATCCAATAGCCTTTGTAAATGCCTTCAAATGGACTAATAAAAAAAGTAAAATAGATCTTATTACAACTTTGTCTAAAGTTTGTTGCTAAATGCAAACTGCAAACATAGATGAAATCACGAATGGAATAGGACGAGATGTGTTCGAACAGATAGAATCAAGAGACATTCAGGAATTGCTTGAATCGCAAGATGAAGATCTGACTGAAACCGACTTGCAGGAAATTTACAGCCCATTGAAGAAGATGCTTCAACAAGCACTGGAAAACGTGACATTTAATTTGAAAAATCTTAGTGAAGGTTTAAGAATGGCAAATGAGCTTTGCGATATGAACATTGATCCGTCTATGGAACTAAATATTATTTTTAAGAGGCAAATTGCTAATGCGACTGCTGCGTATCAGTGTGAATTGAAGGAGCTTTTAAAAACTGCCAAGCAAGGGAAAATTACAAAATTCTTCAAACCATTGCCTAAGCCTTAAGATAATTAATCAAAGTGTTAAAAAACATCAATTAAATAGATTTTTTATGTGTTTTTTTTATTTTGTCACATACGAACGTATCCCCTATAAATTACCATTCGGTATTCACGGTTTCTGCATTCGCTGCCTATTTATGGAATATATACCCCGTGAATAAAGAGCTTTTACTGTATTAATTTCATTTCCACATAGTTTTAATTTTAATGATTTTTTTAAAATTTAATTTTTCTACGAAATTTGTAGCAACCTTTTTTAAAGTTATGACGAACTTCTCCAACAAAACAATTAGTTGCATAGTTTTGAGAATGCCAATATTAGGTTAAAAAAAGGCTTTCTATGGACATAAACTACAAAGTAATATCTTCACTTCTGCTTTGATTTTGCACACAGATTTTTTTTAATTTGCACACGCTGTAGTTTGTAGTTGATAGATTCATTTCAATGCAAGTTTTTAAGCCGTATCAAATAGCAAGGTAATTTTTTTTAAATACGTTCCATATTAATCGTTTATCTACTATACCATCAATAATTTGGATAAACAAACCAGTAGGTAATGGATTCGAGATTTAAATATTGCAAATAATTGTTGATGATTGTGATTTCTTATAATTTTCATTGAATTGTGTTTGTCATTATTGTTCATGTCAAGTATGTCGTATTGTTCTTATTTCTATAACTATCTTCTTTGTGTTTTTGTAAATTTATATACCATCATCTGTGTTCTTTCGTCTGAGTCCTGGTTTAGGGATGAGTCTTCTCCACGATCTGGGAGTCCAAGCTTCGAGTCCTATTTCGGAAATTGTTGTTCTTCACTTGTGTACTATATCTGTGTGAATGAGCCCACCCCTCCCCCTTGTAAAAAGGGGTTGTGCAAGCGAATGTGCCTGTCATCTTCATTTGAACTAGAAGTTAGACTTCTGCCTTCGGGTGCTCAGGGATTTTTACCTTCAGAAGATACTGTATCTCCTTTCCGTAGAAACACGAACATGGCGTCATCATCATCATGTGGTATTGCTTTTGTTATATTCTCTCATTTTTCTTAATTAGTTTGATAGATAATTTGCTGTAGCAACAATTTTTAAAGACTTTTTTAATATCTTTAAATTTCTTTAGTGAACCTGAAGACTTATTGTAAATTATTTCCATTATAATATTGTAATTTTAATTTCTAAATTGTTAGAGGTAGAAAATTGCGCAAAATGCTTTTTTTATGTGTCATGAGGGCTAATTTATCCTAGATATTACCACAATTTCTTTAAGCTCTATCTCACTCAGGAAATTACCAGTTACATGAAGGTAAAATAAATATATTTACTTGAGGAAGGTTGCGAAGAAATACACTTGCACTTTACTGCCCAAAAATTACTTTTTATTAATTTACGGAATTCGAAGAAAAATTTAAATGTAAAAAAAAAATGCCGACGACTACTTAGCTACTTGGCAATGAATTTGGCAATAATTGCGGTATCGTTCATATTGGATGATTCCAGTGTTATCCATATTAGATAATGCTGGAATCATTGAGAATTTTCACGTCCCAATACCACATATGATGTAGAAGTCAATAAATTTACTTCGGCAAAAATTACTAACATCATGTGCAAATGAATAGGATGGATTAGAATAATTTTTGTTGTTGTTGTTACGCATAGCCCTTTGACAGTTATCTGTCATCGATGTAAGCCAAAATGAGCGTCTCTTGTTTTGCAGTAGCGCCAACGATTGCCAATAGTACAACTTAGCTACTTCATGCTTCACATTATAGTTTCTAAAATAATTAAAGAATAATTTCTAAAATTATCTAAAGTATTTGTCGATAATATTGAGACCGATGGTTTGTTGATGTATAGGCAGACAGGCATTCTGCCCATTGACTTGTTTGATTTCAAATTTGAAGCGGATCTTAATTCTAAATACTAATATGTTTAACAAATTTTAACTATTTGTACGTTTTCCAGTTATCCTATTCACTTGTTATCGAACAACCAGACTGCCAGATTTCCTATGAATATATTTCTCTTAAAATTTAATGGTTGTGTACAAATTTAGTGCGTGCTGTTAATAATATCTAAGCATCGAATTTTTGGTTTATACGTTTTTTTCAAGTCAATTGAAACCCAAATTTGGAATAAAACTTTCCTTGCAATCACAAAATTCCATACAAAATTTAATATATTTCGGTCACTCCGCTTTTGAGCTATCGTACTTACTTGTTTCTTAAAATTCACACTCACACCAGCTCAAACTTATGATGGATTTGGCCCAAATTCAATAGGTGTCAAGACTATAGATGTTCTCAACTCCCAATTCACCCAAGATATCATAATATTCCAAAACAAAATAACCGCGACCCACAGGACCTGCATTCTTCAATGGATACCAGCGCACATCGACATCGTTGGCAATGAGAAAGCTGAATGCTAGGATGCCCGAAATAAACCTCAATTCTCCAGCAACCTGACCCTCACTAATGCTGATGCAATAGCCAACCGCAAACTACTTTTTAGAAGTACTCCATTCCTGTCCTAAACTGTAGCCGTGCTATCTCCACTGCCATAACCAGACAGAGGACTAAGCACCTCAAGGATATGAAAATATTTCCCGATGACCATCGAAGCTACAGGAATTGTCCTCACTGCACATAAACTGAACTCTCTCTCTCTCTGTCTCTCGACCATCATTTTAATTGCCCACTCATATTAGGTGAAGCTCTTTAGGACTCCTCTTGATCCACCGCATCAATTCTTCTATTGCACAGAGGTTACCGGTGTGGCCAGAGCTGTCTTGGGCACTTCTGGATCAATTTGATACCACTACACTACTTCTACTGGACAAGACAACAACAAGAGCTATAGATGTTAATTCCGCATATAGAATTTCATTTATATATATCTCTTTGTTTTGTACCTATCCCGTTATGCTATAATCGAAGAAGTGAACAAACTTTCTTTGAATAGAATTTTCTCAACTTTGAAATCTTTTAATTAGATGCCAATTTCATATACCAAATTTTAGTAGTATAGCTAAAAACTTTGAGTGCATTTTTCACTGAGAGCGGGAGAGAGGGCACAGCTCCAAAAATGTAGTTTTCGAACTCAAGGCGATCTAAAACGTGGAATCGTCAAAATCTCCAGTTAGAATTTTTTGACGATTATTTAACGATTTCTCTACAACTAGTATAAGAGAAATAAAAAATAAATCTTCTATCGACTAACTTGAGAATATCTGGAATTTTAAAACATAAAAACGCATTTAATTGTTATAAAGTTCCGATTTTTTTAAGTTCCCAATAAAGCTCCAATTTTCTGTTAATTACAATAATTTCCTTACACTTCGAATGCAAAACAGTAAAAAAGTGAAAAAGTGACTTGCTTAATTTCTTACTCTTGACCTAACATGTTCCTCTTACCCACCAGATAATTTCTTCTACCCATCCAATCTCTACACCAATATCCCCCATTACACCAAACAGTAATTTCCAGCCGAAACCCAACAATGTTAATACATCAGATCCCAACGGAATGGTAACAGATTCTTCAGTTGGGAGAGACCCGAAAATCCATGTTAATCAACATTCCAGGGAAACCAGAGGCCCAATAAGCGTTATCACTCTCTTATAACCTTCGATACCTCAACTCTGGTAGATGAAGATTTTAATTAAAGGAATTAGGGGACTGGATGTAATGCAAACGCATACCAGGGTTGAAAGAATTGTTGAAGCGAAGCTCTTATGTCCTCGAGTGGTTGGTGGAGCCTTAATGTCAGTGAATGGAATGTCCCACAGAATAAGCTAGTGGTGGTTTTTGCTGGTGAATTAAATCGGTAGAAAAATGTGTTGCTATTCTCATAAATTGTTTATCGAAAACCTTAGATCTTTAGCACTGAATTTGCGAGTGTCAATTATGTAACTATACATTATAAATATGTTGGATTGATTAGCGATAAATTACATACGATTATGTTTTACTCATTATGGAATAATATTGTCTGAAAAGAACAGCATCAACTTCCCTTCCAAACACAGAACTAGCACACTTCTATTAGTTTTCATTAAAATTGTCAGGTCTATTCATATTTATCTTTACTCATTTTTTCTGTTTGGCTTTGAAAAATTGCTCACTTTTATGTGTTGTTTCTCATGGTACTTGCCATTGGGCAAGTGCGCTGTTACGAAGACAGCGATTTAAGCCTACAGCATGCATTTGTTGTTGTTTTCTTCAATTGCACCATCTAGGGTCAAGAGTACGACTTAGCTACGCACGATAATATACAATTGTCATATCATTAGTATAAAACCGAACTTCGGGATAGCCTGGTTGATAGGGCGTTAGGATCGGATCCCTTAGGTTGCAGATTCAAACCCCACCGGTGGAAGAATCTCCTCTTATGTGATGACTGGCGCTCGTATAAATCTCTCGTGCCCACAAAGTCCTTCATGTCGGGAGTAATACTTCTGCAGATATTGATTTAGAGCTGATCGTTCTCTGATCTAGGTCTAAATTACGATCTGTGGATGAGTTAATGAAATGTATGAATGAAGTTTGCCCCGTAAAAAGAGTTGTGACACTTGAGAAGCATATGTACTCTTGACACTATTAAAAATAAATAAGAGACACGCTATTCAGATTAAATAGCAATGACTCTTTAATCAGAAGGCTTGCTAATTGCAAGTAATATTCGAAATAATAACAAGAACAACATCTTTTGTTGGTCCGTATTTTCACAAGCATGTAACCACAAGAACTCAAATTATAAAGACTATTAAGTAAAACACATAGTGACATAAATGTATAAAAATTAGTATGTAATTTTGAGACTACGTTTGAAGTTATGTATCAAATATTGGTTTAAATTTGGGAGTAAAATCTATCTACAATATGCACTTCATTTTCATATAAATATGCATTATATGAGTAACAATTAATCTCCTAAGTTCGTAGCTAATCGATTGTTTTGTAACTATTATCCGTCTATAGCATGCGGTCAATAATACACAAGTACATTTGGTGAAAAATATGGAAGATGGTTTCTGGGAAATCATTCCTACTGATGCCGTCATATGTGGCACATGTCACAATTTATTAATATAGCATAAAAATATTATCAGGTTTCAAAAATCACTGGCTTACATAAGTTATGAAATATTAACATACGTTTTGAATTGCGCATTTTTATTTAAACTACAGTCTCATTTCTTGGTTTATTTTTTTTCAATTAATCCCCCCTTGGTGTTAATAGAATCTAAAAATCGAATTTCTGCTTCAGACACGTTTTTCATAATTGATTAAAACAAAATCATGGCACAAAACTGCATTTGTAGTCATAAAGTCCCGTATCAAACCTGATGCATTTAAGGCATCAGATTATCGCGTTTATGTATTTCTGAAAGTACAGGCAAACAGAGAGTCAACCTTTTGCTTTATTTAGTAAAAAATTCGACAGATTTCTACACTACTATATTCAGTCTGTGTACCGAATTTTATATATCTAGTTGTCTCCATTTCGGAATTATCATGTTAACTTAGGAACTATATTTGAAATACCAGACAGACATTCTCTGAAAATATTTTACTCAAAATTTATTAGAAATCCTTACATTCGTTATAAAAACCATATACCAATTTTCAATCGTCTAAATCAAAGCGTTTGTGAATTATCTTTGTCACAAACAAAGGGACAAAAATTTTCAGAACTCAAGGAAGTCTAAAACATGTAAATTCGTCAAAATTTTGAGTTCAAATTTTTTGAGTTCAAATTTGAAATATATTTCCATGTATTTCAAATGACCATCAACATATTTCCAATTATCTAAAACAAACTCCATCCCAAACTTTTACTAGATACATTTTTTGATAGGTCTGTTTAACTTCTATATTTGTCCAACGACAAACTGCAGGCTGTCACATCAAGGCAAAAACCAAAGACATTACTCCAGCAATAAGGCTTAGGAGGGGGAATCAACATTGTCAAGATGTCACTTTAAAAGACGGTATAAGTCTTTGGATGGACACATGCCATCACACAGGGGAGTTGAAATTCCACCCTCCCTAAGGATTTAGGGGGTGAAGATAAGCTAATTGGTGGAGGCATTACTAGAAAATAAAGCCTCAGTCGGATTTCGGAAAGATGGGAGCTTTAATACCTATAAAGCCCTTTTTATCTTTCAATTGTCGCAATGTTGAGGATACTGAAGAAGATATCGTTTTGTGACAGGACTTTAGAGGGGAAATGAGGTTTAAGTTTTGAAATATTGCTTTATCAGTACGATGAAAGGGTGTTTTTGGAGTAACTTGATTTTATATTTTCAATCTCACATTGAGTAATATAGTTTTCGGAAATATCTCCATCAGTATACTGTTAATTTAAAGATAATCATGGATCTTATCAAAATGATACAAATTTTAGTTTATAATAATTCTGAAATTACAATGGTTATTGAGGATTTTCAAGTAATTTTTTAAATTCTCAATCATAAATTAGCGGTGAGCGTTATAAATCTATATTCGGACGAGATTTTAAAAAATTATCCACAAATTTAAAAATTATTTGAAAAATGGAATGTTGTGAAATTTAAGTGTATTGACTCTATTACCTTTAAGAATCTAGATCAAGATGACTCTGTTAGAGAATTCTATTCCCCGTTGGGATATTTTAAACAGATGTTGCTCTCTCACAAGAATTCTTTCTTTGTATTTTTCTCATGATATGAGAGTGTGTGCCAAGCGCTATTGTGCTGCTATTTAAATAACAATTTGATGTCTGTTAGTATGCTATCAATTATTATTAATTCCGTCTTCTGAATTAAGTTTTGGTCGTCTTTTCTGGAATAAACTGCCGTTGGTCTTTGTTACATCAGATTCCAAGAACATTCGCAACGATAGTGAACCTAACCAAACGAGTTCTAATTCCAATTGGACCATTCGACATTGTTATGAATTAGCTTTTTTTTAAATTTGGTAATCGATGAAAACACATTCTTTTCGTAACTAACGATGATTTTTATTAAACACGGAGAAACGAATACACAGATGAACACATGCAGTACACAGCCGCATACTACAACAAGCAGTAGACCACACAGTAACCGGCAGTAATAACAACCACAGCATAATAAGCGGCCTGATAGAATTCAGCCGAAAGAGAGATTCTACGTAGCTACTCACTTTAGCAGTATTCAACTGCTGACTCACTACTTCATTATTGACTACTCCACTCATGGTTTGATGCTGCTTCCATTATAAACTGCTGTATTTGGCTCTTGAGCTCTACTCAGCACCTGCGCTTCACAGGAAGGATCCAATCAATTTGCTGTTGACTCGCTATGCGATTCTAAACAGCTAGATTACTCTATACATGACTGTTTTCAGCTCAAATTGTCGACGTTTTGTAGTTCCCATCACTGAGCAGAGAAGTTTCTGGAACGATCAACTCTATATTGGTTCCTATTGGCTCGATCGCCAAAACTCTGTTTCTAGAATTGTCAATTTTTTGGCCAAATTGCCAAGTTTTTGCCAAAACCTGAGTCTAGAACCCACCAGAGCTGATCTCAAAATGACCTTTCTGGAGATTGAGCTAATCGTTCTTGGAATCTACATTACAGATTTGTAACAATATTTGTGTGCATGCTCACAAATTTGTTTGTTGCACAATATCACTACCAGGCATGTTATTCGATTATCTTTTAAGCATAATTCAACATAAATATTGTTTAGAGTAATTCAAAATGACATATTTTAAATTATTTTTATGATTTTTTTAAAACTTTTATTGAAGTTGGTGACTATTTGAATAGTCACCAACTGAATTAATAATATTAGAAAAATCACGGGAGAATTTAAAACCATTTTAAACATTTAAGATATTTAGATGTAATTTTTTAATGCCTTAAAAATACATATACTTATATTTTTTTAGTTATATGCTTAGTAAAAGAAGACTATCAGAAATAATTTCCATACTGATAAAAGCCTACTTATTTTTTTATTAATACTAATAAAAGCAGGCATTTATAATTTATCAGTATTAATAGAACCAAACATTTAAAATTTATTCATACGAAGAAAAAAAACATTTATAATTTATAAATACTGATAAAAATCAGTTATTATTCTGTTAACATCAATTAAACAAAGGTTTAATAATAATTTTAATATTGAAAGAAGCATGCATTTCATTTGCAATTTTGTAAAACTGATAAAGAATTCATCTATAATTAATTCAAGTACGGAAACAAAATACAATAAGGCCATCATTTCATACAGATGTTTTTTCCCAATTTAATTTAATTTCCAATTTAATCCAATATTTTTCTCTCTCTTTCCGGTAGTTTTCCTATAATTCTATTCCAACAATTCGTGCACTAACTGTAATCATTTCTTGACCCAGAAGTAATGATTTCTTCTTAATTATAGATAAATTATTTTTTAAAAGAATGATTAATGTTATTAAAGTGTAGAGATTGGAGATAGCGAGGACCGGACTCGCAATCTTAAGGTTCGTAACCCTTTAACATGACCATAAGACAAAAGTGATCACTCATTCTTGAGGTTTTTATCTAGCTTATAAAGCTTCCACGACAAGATTCCCCCAACACTCCCCCTCCAGTATGTCTGAGGTGATACGAACGATATCTGTATCTGTTTTAGTGTTGGTATATTGGCTGCTGAATCTAATGCTCACCCAACCCATTTTTTACTGATTATTTATCAGCTTGATTTATTTGTTAACATTATTTGTTACTGTTTTTATTTATTGTCAGATTATTTATAGTTTTTTTTATTTATTGGCCGATTATTTTAAGTTTTTTTTTATTCATAGGAAAATTATTCATCAACATTTTTTATTTATTCTTTATTCGAGTAGAGGGCGCCACAATAGCTGCAGGAAGGTTGAAGGTGTTTATTTTGTTTGTTTATTTATCATCCTAGGTAACCAATGTTGCTATTTTGGTGAAAGCGGGATCCGAACTCTCAAATTATGGATTGGTGGCTAGATAACATGATCAACAAACAAAAGTGACCACTTAGTCTTGAGGTTATTATCTGGCTTATAAAACTCCCACTACAAAGAAAAGGCGTAAAAATCCAAGCATTTTATAACGTTCATGGCTTTACCAAATGGTTCTCAGTTTTTTTCATGAATCATCTTTATTAAAAAGTATGTGTGAAAGTTTCAAGAAGATGAGGACCTCGACTTCGAATTGAATTAAAATAACCAATGTTTGGAAATATGATAGAGCTGTAAAATAAAAAAGTTACAAATAACATATAAATATGTATTTATAGAAGAAGTTGAAACAATAAAACATAACTTCAAAAAATACTAGACTTTCGCAGAATTTTGATTCGTTTATTTCACTATTTGTTAAATTTTGTGAAAAATATGTTTGCCTTTTTGAGTTTTAAAAACTTATTAAATAATGATCATTTATTTATTTTTTCATTTAAAAAGGTTTTTTTTTTCAAATCTTATATGCATATAGATCCATGATAGCTTGAATGCAAATAATAATATTTAATTAGATGTTGTTATAGCATGACTGTGTGAGTTCTTAATGCAGAAAACATGCGTTTTACAAACATATTTTTTATTGGCGCTTTTGTGTTTTTAGTATAGGCAAGAGACTGAGATGGAGTTTGAGTAAGCTCTATTTCCTATTGACAAATTTTGACTGAATTCTTATAATCTATAATTCCTGACAAATTTCATTTAACTGTGCTGATCTCTGTACTTACGCATATTAGTATATGACTAAGAATTGTGAAATATATTTTCCTTAAAATTTATTGTAAATGATCCTTCTAAAAACATTTTCCTGAATTAAATATTTTTTATAATGTCACTATCTAAATGAATAATGATATCCCAACTTGATAGTGGTTTATATTTCTTTTAAAACTTCATTTAAACATTCTTTGATTTCAGAAGTATCAAAATCTAGAAAAATTTCATGACAGATTTATTTTTGAAATATCAAAAGATATATTTTATCCCAAATAATTAAAGCAATAATAAAAGAAAATTATTTGTGCAAAGTAATTTCAGACGATAAAAAAACCGTTTAATTAATTCCAAACGACTGCAGAAAATTCTTTACATTATAAGATTAAAAATTTTAGTAAAAGAAATCTTTGAAACCAAACGATTACAGAAAATTGTAAAATAAATTTTTCTTGTTAAATGATTACATAAATTCACAAACCAAATGTTTCATTCCAAACTTTTTATAAATTAATAACAGAAATTTTCATGCCAAACGATAACAGAAATTTTCATGCCAAACGATAACAGAAATTAGAATAAAAGAAAATGTTTACAGCAAATACCATAAAACAACCGTTTTTTAAATTGAATTTCATAGAAATAATATAATTAGATATTATGACTGCTTTAATGTACTACCTGTCTTAATAATTTATCTCTTGTTTACGTTCAAACTTGAATAACATGTTTACAGCAAACTCAGTAAACAGAATCTACCAGCACACAATGGACTAGTCCGAGAAACGGGATAAATTAACTCAAAGCACGCTTCTCTCGCGTGGTACTTTTCCAGGAATCGCGTTTTCCAGGAAATCCGTGCAATTCCCGATGATTCATCCTCTTCTGGTGAATAGGCTGGATGCGCGTTTTCGAAGAACGCGGTAATTCAGGGTAAGGAATTCGACAAAGATCGTTTTGAAATAAATCGTTCATTTCTACTCTGTCGTTTGAAGTACACTACAATAGGTTCTGTTTTGAAATTTCTTCTTAGTTTGAAAATAAATACACAGAAATTTAAATTAGCAGGGATTTTTTTTAAACTCAGTGGATTTTCAAACGCACAGAATATATATTATTTTTTGTCTTTATAGGTCTGATTTTATTGATTGAAAACATTTCAAATATTTGTTAAATAATAATAATAATAATAATAGATTTTTCGTACAATATATATATATATATATATGATGATATATTTTGATTGAATTCGAACACATGCGTCAAAACTTCACGTGAATTCCATCAAAATATTTTAAAAATTTATCTCAAATTGTATAAAAAATATCATTAAAATTAGGACAAAACTACAAGAAAATAGATATTAGTAAAAAGATATGTTTTGTGAAAATACAATGTCAATTTTTCTAAGATAAATATTTCGGATAATATGAATATTTATTTCCAATCTTTTCCAATCTTGATCACACCTTTAAAAATGAATTTAATCAACGAATATATAATATTTAGTATGGTTTAAGTACATCCTTTTTTAGATTGTTATCATTAAATACATTCATTTGTGTGCTTGTGATCACACCTATAAGAAAAAGTAATTTAATAACCTAATACGTAATATTTAGTACGATGTAGCTCATCATTTTTTCTATTGTTATCATTAAATAGATTCATTTGTAAGAATATGATCATATCTATAAGAAAAGGAATTTAATCACTTAATACGCAATATTTAGAATAATTTAATACAAGATTTGGCACATTGTTAACATTAAATCGATTCATTTGTATGCATATGATTATATCTATAAATAAGGATTTAATCACTTAATATGTAACATTTAGAATAATTTAATGCAATGTTATCATTAAATACATTTATTTGTGTTATCACGCCTATAAGAAAAAGGAATGTTATCACAAAGATTTGGAATTTTACTATAGAACATAAATCCATCCATTATTTACATTATTCAATGCATTAATTTCCTGTAGTCACATGTATGAAGGAAAAAAGGAATTAAAACGATGTAAAGGTAATATTTTGAATTTCATTACGGTTTGGAACTAAGTGGCGTATTGTTACCAATAAAAATTATTTATGTGCATGTGATCACATCTATGATAGAAGAAAGGAGTTTAATCACCGAATATTTGATATTCTGTAAAACTAGCCGCCTTTGGCGACCAGCTGGTTCGCCATGAGTAATGGGTTCTAAAATTTTCAATTAAATCTCATATTCATCAGCCTTGAAGTACCTCCGGGCATTGATTGGCCTGAAATTAATATTTTCCTTAAGATGATGGACTGAAAGCTCTAAAAGAACCCTTTTTCCTAATAATATTCTTTAATTTTATAAATCAGTCAGTTTTAATGATGAATTTCGAAGACTGATTGGTGTAGCAACTTTTATTTAAAATATTTTGTAAAATATGGCTCACAGGGCAAAGTATGAAGAAATCTAAAACTCATTATTCATAAATGCATTGTTTGACTCAAACTACATAAAATGTAATTATTTACTTCATTTAGATCAAATTAATAGTATTAAACAATATATAGGGCTATTAATAATATTTTACAAATTGGCCATTGGAAAGGAATTTGAATGCAGATCCTGTATAAATAAAGATAATTTATTCAATTAATGATTTAAATATTGCAAACGATCATAGAATCCTTTGCCTTGCATTTTTTAAAGAAAATATCACATTTTATATTTATTTTATTTTATCCAGTCACGAGCTAAAAGTTGCATTTCTTCAAATTTAATTTACGATGATAGTTTTTTTTATTTTTTTTTAATTTGAACTTCCGTCAAAATAATGGCAACACGGTGATAAAACTCAATTTTTTCCCTTTGACGTGCTCTTGCAGATTTTATAGGAACCTTAGCTTTGCATTTATTTTTTTAGAAACTATCACATTTTATAATGAAAAAAATATATATATTGAATTAATGATACAGATATTGCAAACGATAATAGAAATATGCCATTAAGTCGGGATTCCAATGCATATCCTATCTAAATTCAATCTGGTTTACCGTAAAGAAGATTATTAAAATTAATTATTTAGATATTGCAAACAATCATACAATCTTTTGCTTTGCATTTCTTTTTTTCGAAAATATCACATTTTTTGTTTCTTTTATTTTATCCAGTCACGTGCTAAAAGTATCATTTCTTTAGATTTATTTTGCGATGATAGTTTTTTTATTTGAACTTCCGGCATTCTTTTATTTTATCCAGTCACGTGATAAAAACATGGTTAAAATATTTCTTTAAAAATTCGTTAAAAATAGACGCGTATATTATAAATTAAAAAATTTGATACCGTTAGAAAGCTAATTTTTTTATCTTTAAATGGATATAAAAATCATGTTTGTGCGATGATATTTTCGGAAGTTAAAGTAGAAAAACGTCGAAATTTCGCTTAAATTTTAATTAATTCAAATTCTAATTAAAAATTCGAAAAAAGGGCTCCGAGGTGCACATTCCCGACCTCCAAGGCATACATGTACCAAATTTGGTAGCTGTAGGTCCAACGGTCTGGCCTGTAGAGCGCCAACACACACACACACACACACACATTGAGCTTTATTATAAGTATAGATGGAGTTTTATACACAAAGTATTGATATTTTGAATTTTGGTATTGCATATAACGTGTGTCTGTTTATTCTTAACATTAAATATCGTCAATTAAGTACATGTAATCATATTTATGATGAAAATAAGATTAGTAGAAGAAAACTAAGAAGTAATGTTTTAAATTTCATAATACATATTTGATTGCAGCAAGGTAAAAAAAATGAAATTTAATCAATAAAAAGATAATTTTTTGAATTCTAAAGTTTTTAAGAATTTTATGAAACAAATTAAGATGGCTTTTTTTTTTAAACTTAACTACTTAAATTCGTATGTATATGAACGTACCTATCATAAAATAGAATTTTATCAATAAAAAGAAAAGTTTTGGGGATTCCAAAGATTTTAAGAATTTTATAAAATAAATTAAGAAATTTTTAAAAATGTATCTGCCTAAATTTCTATGCATGAGATCGCGCCCATGATAAAAAAGAAATTCATCAATAAAAAATATTTTTTGAATTCTAAGCTTTTTAAGAATCTTATGAATTATTTTTTTTTTTGAATTTATGTTTCTAAATTCATATTTATATGTGATCGTGCCTATCATAAAAAATTTTATCTATAAAAAAAATTTCGGGATTCTAAAACGTTTTAAGAAATTCATCTAATAAATTAAGAAATTATTTTAGCATTTATCTACCAAAATTTATGTGTATGTGATCGCACCAATGATTAAAAAATAGGAATAAAATCAATTAAAAAGATATTTTTTCAATTCTAAGAGATATATTTTAAAAATTTAGAATTTATCAACCTAAAAATTCTTTCAAATTTACAATTATAGCTTTTATGTCTCTTTTTTAAAATAAATTTTTATAACTACTTCTACTTATTTTTGGGGAAAGCTATCTATCCATAAAATCTAAAAGTTTTCCATTCCAAATAAGATTTTATCTTTGAAGAAAAATTCCAGGAAAATTATCAAAAATAAAAACAATGAATAAAAATCAGTCATAGGGAAAATGATTCATGATTATTTCCTTTAGGAAAATATGATTAACTTCGTTTAATTCAGCCTTCTACTGATTAACTAGTACGCAGAATTTCTCTACTTTTTCTTTACTAATCCTTACATAACAACATTACTACGGCAGAAGTTCTCCTGCAGCCTTTGACTAATACACAAACAACCGCATACCTAAAAAGAAAAAAAAAGAAAGAATCCACATCAGAAGAAGGGAAATCTCTCAACTCTTCTCTGCTATTTCCCGAAGAAAACATGGAAATGGCATTTGGGCAGGAGTGCGAACTAAATCCTGGACTAATTGGGAAGATACCCCTTACGTCAAGTTGGGCATGAAAGCTTTTCCAGTTTACTTCTTTTCGATGCTTTTCTTCTTTTTCTTCTTCTTTTCTTTTCTCTTTTTTTTTTCTTTAACATTATGCCCGGGGGTCTTCGGTTATCTCTATCCTTTCCTACTACCCCTGTAATTGTCTCCTGGGGCTTTGGGGCTGAGTTGTTCCGCAGCCGTGGGCTTTGGAGGGATGTTAAGGTCATGGATTTCTTGCTCTGGGGATGGTTGAGTTTTATTGAGATTTTATCGTTTGATGTAACCTTCTAGAAGGTTGAAGGGATGACTTATTTAGTCAAGCACACTAGTCCATTCCATCCCCTCGTTTTTTTTCTTTTGTGCCATTTATTCTATTAGGAATGACTTCGAACACGGTTGGCTTCATATAATTATCCTGACTGTTGGATCTAATTCAGCAAAGATACACTGTATTTTGATCTTATTCAATAGTTACTGGTGACTCAAGTTAACAAAACGGTGGAAAATGAGATGTTTATCATTGTGTTAAGTTAAATGGTGTTCAAAGTTGTGATTTTTTTCTTAGCTATATGGATTTAGTATTTTGAATGTTTTCACTGTATCACAGATTTCATCTTTATCTACAAATTATTTAGTTAACATAACAATATTTTAATTAAACAAAAACCCTTATTACTGTAAACCATTGTTGTAAAAGTAAGAAAATTTAATTAAAAATATTGCGTGCAATATCCCTAAATAAAATTATTAAAGAAAATAGGGCATTAGCAAGGAACAAAAACCATTTTTATGTTAAAAAATACTCATAATTTGTTCTATATTCACATTGTTGAAAATATCTGAAATTTTAATCAGGAGTTATCCTTCAATCGATAAATAACCATGAAAATGCTATCTTATGCTCTTATATCAGCATTTTTTCCGCTCCATAACGTCAGCTTTAAATCATTTCATGAAAATTTGTAAAAGTTAGTCATTAATTTTCGTTTACTGGTCGGTATTTTCAAATATTTTGACAACGGATTCTGTCACTTATGCAAAAGGAAAATACGATCATAAGAGGCTATATCTAATGAACACAGAGTCTGTAGAACGATATTTATTAATATTTTTGTCAAAAATTACTACGCATTGTTAGCACGCGCATTGTCATAGATAAAAATTCATGAGTTATAATGCAATAATTCAAATAATTTGTACTATAGGCACATGTCTAATAATATTCCTTATTTTCGAACAACAAACGCTAAAATTCCGTTTTTCTTCTGATTGATATGCTCATGATTGAATGAAGCTAACGTACTACCAGAACATTAATCATCTGTGACGAAATCTCTGTTCACAATGTAAGAAGAAAAATAATTTAAACAAAACTTAAATGTTCTTAATTTTAATTAAAATCTTTCATATGTATTTTTTCACAATTTCAAATATTTTAGTAGCAAAATTGTCCTGTAGATTTAAATTTTAAACATTTGGTTTTCTGAATTGCATTCAGTACTTTGAAAAAAAAATTGTTATTTCGAAAAACATATTCAGATGATAATATGAAATCAAATGCTAAGGTGATAGATGTTTTTATAAGAAATGAGTAAATTTCATTAAAAAACATTGTTAGTAATTTTGTACATTAAATGAAGAATTCTTATCTCATTTGAATAATATTATTACTTCATTTTCTCGCGATTCAGGTAATTCAAAAGCATCAGTTTTTAAGTTTTTACCTTTTGCACATTCAAAATATCTTTTTGATTAAGAATAAAATTTTCTTGACACTTCATCTGAGCAATAAGCAGAATATATTTTTGTAAAAAATCGGCAATTTCTTACCAGAATTATTTTTGCCATTTTGAAAAATAAGTTGCTCGACGTTGCATTAGTTGTTTTAAATTAGTTGCTCATAGTAAATAAATTTATTTTCAAGCGATAATATTTAATCTAATCTGAGTATTGACAAATGGTTTAATAAGTCGAGAAAACGTTTCATGAAAACTGAAAACTAATGCTATTAAATCTGTGTATTAAATGAAGAATTCTTAACTCATTTTGATGGCATCATTATTTCCTTTTCTCGCGATTCAGGCAATACAAAAACAACAGTTTTTAGTTTCTGCTCATTCAAAATATATCATCAATTAGGCATAAAATTTCCTTGATAAATTTTTCAGCAATAAACAGAACATACATATTGTTGTAAAAATTGCAATTTCTTTCCTCAATTGCATTTAACATTTGGAAAATAAATTATTTGCTCATTGTAAACAAATTTATTTTCAGACGATAAAATGAAATCAGTTTCTGAGTGTTATCAGATGTTTATATGTCATGATAATATTGCATAACATTCTGCAAACGATTTCGAATGCATTTGTAATTTAATGAAGCTTTCATTTTATCGAAGTATTATGCTTTAATGTTCTTTTTGAGACAATTCTCAAACACAATAATAAATTTTGGGTGCTTTGAGATTCTCGTTGATCATCGATGACATTTTTCCGAAAACCCATTTGATCAATAAAATGAATGTTTTTAAATGGAAATTGCAATTCATTTGTATAATTACATTAGCCATTTTGAAAAAAAAATTCATTAATAAAATAAAAATGAAACAAAATTTCATTTCCAGGTGTTGATATAAGTTCTGATTATTTTGAATAAAATTCTAAAAACGATTTCTTTTATATTATCATTGTAATTTAAATGAAGCATAATATAATTCTTTTTTTATTATATTATTAATATGCCATATTGGTGTTTTTTATGTTGAATCTAATTAATTTAGCTCACTTTGAAATGCTGATAGATCGTAAATAACATTTTTTTGAAAAAGTCTTTAAGCAATAAATTTATTTTTTAGTCAAAAATATATTATTTGCATAGTTATATTTTCCATTTTGAGCTAATAAAAATTCGTATGGCAGGAAAAAAATATTTTGTGTGTGAAATCAAACACAATGTTTCCAAATGTTTATATAGATTGAGAACATTTTCCATAAAATTCTACAAACCATTTCTGATATTATTTTAAATGAAGCCTTTGTGATTCGTTTTCATCATATTATTATGTCATAAATGGATCTAAAATATCAATAATTAATTTTAACAGGCTTTGGAATTCAGATCGATCGTAGGTTACATTTTTTCGGAAACTCATTTGAACAATAAACTGAATCTATATATAAAAAATAAAAAAAAATTGCACGATTACATCCATCGTTTAAAAAAAATTCAAAATAGTATGATTTTGGAATGGAGGAAAATTATTTTTCGTATGAAATGAAATACTAAATGTTTTCGCCTGTTTACATAAATTGGGATTTTTTTATAAAATTCTGCAAACAATTTCTTATAAATTAGCATTGTATTTTAAATCAAGCATTCCTGATTCATTTTTATAATGCCATTTTGTCAGTCTACTTTTTTATGATGAATTTAACTCCTCAATAATTGATTTTCCTGGCTGTGAAATTTTGTTCTATCATCTATGGTTTTCTTTCTAAGATTCATTTAAGCAATAAACTGAATCTATTTTTTAAATCAAAAATATAATTTATTTATATAATGGCATACGTTATTTTGTAAAAAAGTCATAATTCGTATCACATAAAGGATGTTGTTTTCCATACGAAATCAAAAACTAAATGTTTTCATTTTTTTAAATTGTAATTATTTTTCATAAAATTCGGCAAATGATTTCTTTTATATCAACAATATATTATAAATGAAGAATTCCTGATTCGTTTTTATATTAGCGTTATGCCCTACGGCCTGCATTATGATAAATTTAATGCATTAATAATTAATTTTTTGTTTCTGAAATTCTGATCGTTCGTAGGTGACATTTATTCAAAGACACATTTTGAACGAACAACTGAATATATTTTTTGAATCAAAAATACAATTTATTTGTATAATTACAGTTGCCATTTTGAAAAAAATAAAATCTGTGTCGCATAGAAGAAGTTATTTTCCACATGAAAGCAAATACTACAACAAAAATAAATTGTGAATATTTTTCATGAAATTCTGCAAACGATTTTTTCGTTTATCAATTATTTAAATGAAGCATTTTATATTCTTTTTTATCATATTATTATGCCATATTTCTATCTCTGTGAAAATGTATATCCTTCATGATTAATCTATACTCGTCTGATGGATCACAAGGGATATTCTCCTCGGAAATTCGTTTGAGCTAAAAGCAAAGAGTTTTTTTATCAAATCGAAACTATTCTTCTCTTGATCAAAAATGAAAACACAAGATTAAAAATAAACAATCTAAACAGAGAACGTATCGTGACACCTGCGCATAAAATCTATCGATCAATCTCCTTGATTGAGTAGGTAATTTAGCTTGCCATTTTTTATTGTTATTCAGATATATTCATTTTGTTGCGTTTGTATATTCATTTTAATGCTTTGAAAGTACCTAAGGGCTGTTTTATATGGTAATTTACTTTTATAGGCAAAGAGCACGTCATCTAATATTCATTTTGTGTCCAAAGAAATAATTCATTTCATTCATTCCAGATAACTAATTCGATGTCCAAAAGGTTTTACCATGATAAAAAAAATTATGCATTCTTTAGCAAATATGTACCAAGGCATTAAAACTGCATGCGTTTGCCATACATAAATTGTTATGGATCTATAATTCTGCTCATTTTTTGGGAAACATTGGAAAGGATAAAACATAAAAATGAGTTATTTTTCAGATAGAAACTTGAATATATTTAGGGTTCAGAATGATGGTCATTGTTTGTTTTCAACAGAGTTCTCTTTGTGTAAATATTATAGCATTTGGTTATGCATGCAGAATGTTAATTCTAAAAATGACCAGTTTCTGAACCATAACATATAAGTAAATATTTCATGGTTAGAAAACTTTTTAAATGAAGAACATAATTGTAAATATCTTTTTTAAAATTACGCAGTCTATATTTTTATCTAACCCCTTGATATGATTAGTAGTTAAATATTTCAACAACATACAGCATTTTTAAAAAAATGGAGTTTCGCTTATTTACAGATAAAAAAAAGTGATGGAGATTTGAAAACTTGAATTAATTCTGTCGTCAACCAATCAACGGCAGATTCAAGTAATATCATCCAATCAGCAAGATTCCACTTTCCGGAATGACAGCTGATTGGTTTATAATAGTAAACATTAAAGGCTCATATATCGATCAGCTTTAATAGCAGAAAAGTGAAACGCATTGTTTAAAACATCGGTAATACAAATACATTGTTTTAAATATAACTTCTGCTGTGTACAGCCCACCTTCCGGAGTATTGATTATGATTTCCCAAGTACAGAATATGACTATAAGAACGAGATGAGAGTATATAATTTTTTTTTAAATTCATTTTTTTATCACCGTTAACAACATAAAATAAAATTCTTTATGTTATCTAGAGCTTTTTACTAACTGGAAGTATGAGTTTCCTCTCTCCCATTCTCTCTTTAGAAACAAGGCTACCATTTGAATGGATATTTTGTTTTTAATAGGCTACTTTAGTACTGGTTTTTACTTTACTATTTTAGTAATAAATAAAACGTATTTCAAAATTAGTTGCTGCCGCAGAAGAAATGATCTTGGGAATATCGTTTGGAATTAGAAATAGTTATCTTGTTTAATTAAGGAGGATATGAAAAGTGATATTTATTTTCTTGTCCGCAATGAATACTTATTGGTTGAAATTAAAGGATATATAAGGGAGAAACATACAAAAACATCTGTTCTACTTTTTATTATTCTATTCTACAAACAAATATTCATTTTTATATATTAAATTTGTGTATTCATTTAGACTTGAAAGGCTTGGTGTTCTTTCGGAATGGTAATGAAAGAAACCATTTATTGTATTTTGTGATACGTTTAAAATTCTTTCAGAATTCTCAAGTTTAATATTAGAAAATGTGATTAAAATATTTCCTTTTAAAACTGATTTATCATAATAAATATATTTATACCATGAAACAGTTAATAAAGTTGAAGAGACAATTTTTTGTAAACTAAGATGGGGCAAAATTATTTGTACTACATTATTTTCAAAAGTTACTGCAAAAATCTCTAAAATTTTGTTAAAAGTTTAGTTAAAATTTCAAACCTATAGGATTGGTTCTCCTAACACTTTCTCGCACATTCTCTAATAAAACTATTACCTCAGAGAAAAAATTGCATTGTATCCAATGCAGCAATTCATATTGAGCAACTGATACTCTTAATCAGTAGTGTAAATTAAAAGTCAATGTATGTACTTATAAAAGGATATTTATCAGTTGAATAGATTGTAAAGTGTAAGATTACAGCTGCACAATATGCAACAAGGGGCTTTAGGCAGAAAAAAATTCACCATTTATATTGTCACCAAAAAAAAGTTAAAATGATGCGTTTTTATATAACCTTATTGCAGTCAAATTAAATCATTATTCATTAATTTTTATGCAGCTATAATTATTATCTTTCAAAGTACAGTATTTAAAACTGCCTAATTTATTGTAGTTTAGTAAAAATGTCCGAAATTATCCTTAGTATGGGGATTTGAATGGAAATGGGCGGTTCTCCCAAGAAAATTTGAGTCAAAATGATTACTAGAACACGCACAAACTTTTTATTTCCTCAAATAACGAAAAGAAAAAAAAAGAAAAACAATGTTAACTACTTTAACAAAGAAAATTATGCCTGACATAACTTTCGACAATATATGACCTAGGAAGAAAAAAATGCTTCTTTATCTATTATTCCCCAAATAAATACTTTGACCCGAAACCAGCTTCCCGTGAGAAAATAATTACCACTTTGGTAGGAGCAAGTCTTCAAGAACAACATACAACAACACACCAAAAGAATCCTCGGGTCCAAATGACAGAAACTATTAGACGTATGGCAGAAAATATGTGGGCGAAAAAAACTACCTCCATATCTGTGACAAAGCGATTCTTAAAGAATTGTGAAGATGGTACTGTCAGTAACAAGCTGTCTTAATTGGAGACGATGTGTGACAGACAAATTATTATCCACCACCTCTGGAACTTTCCTATTGAGTCAATTGTTTTGTTTGGTTGAATCCATTATGGAGCGCCAAGTCAAACACGGGGGGGGGATCATTTTTCTAGAGAGGGAATTGTCCACCTTCTTCTGGTAGTTTTATTGATTTTCATTACAGGGGAGATGGTGTTTTGTTTTCTTGTTAAGGGAATTGTCACTTGTGTTGCAGAATTGAGACTTAATATCTTTTAGAAACGAGGAGGAATGGATGTAGTGCCGGATATTTATAGGATCTATTTTGGTGAGGTCAATGATCTAGTTGTTATTTGTAATCTATTTGTATTTTAGGGAAGAATGAAGTGGTCTTTTATCAAAATCTAAAAAGCAATTATTTATTTGTTTACTAATTTAAATATAACTACCATTCCACTGTTGTTGTTTTTTCGTTTCTCTTATTCAAGATATTAATTTGATTTATTTATTACTAGCCATGAGTAATGCGTTCTAAAATGGGCAATTAAGTCACATATTCATTAGCCTTGAAGTAATTCCGGGCATTAATTGGCCTGAAATTAAAAATGTTTTTTTTCCCGTGATGTTGCCAAAAGGAAATAAATTATTGAATAAATGATTTAGATGTTGCAAACGATTATGGAAACCTTAGCTTTGCATTTATTTTTTTTGAGAAAATATCACATTTTATAATGGGAAAAAAAATTATTGAATTAATGATACAGATACTGCAAACGATTATAGAAATACGCCATTAAGTCGGGGTTTCAATGCATATCCTGTCTAAATTCAACCAGGTTTACCATAAATAAAGAAGATTTGTTGAATAAATGATTTATATATTGCAAACGATGATAGAAACCTTTGCTTTGCATTTATTTTTTTAGAAAATATCACATTTTATATTTATTTTATTTTATCCGGTCACGTGCTAAAAGTTGCATTTCTTTAGACTTAATTTACTATGATAGTTTTTTTTGAACTTCCGTCATTGTTTTCTTTTATTTTATCCAGTCACGTGCACACACAAAAAACATGGTTAAAATATTTCTTTAAAAATTCGTTAAAAATAGAGGCTTAAGTTATACATCAAAACACTGATATCATTAGAAAGCTAATTTTTTAGTATTTAAATTGATGTGAAAATCATGTTTTGCTTAAGTTATACATCAAAACACTGATATCATTAGAAAGCTAATTTTTTAGTATTTAAATTGATGTGAAAATCATGTTTGTGCAATGATATTTTCGGAAGTTATAGCGGAAAAACGTCAAAATTTCGCTTAAATTTTAATTAATTCAAATTCTAATTAAAAATTAGAAAAAAGGGCTCCAAGGAACACATTCCCGACCTCCAAGGTATACATGTTCCAAATTTGGCAGCTGTAGGTCCAACGATCTGACTTGTTGAGCGCCAACACACACACACACACACACACATTGAGCTTTATTATAAGTATAGATTGTTGAAACTGAGTGTTAAAAAGTTTAGACATTTGATTCCTATGAGAAGTCCAAACTCATAGTTTCAGGATAAACTAGTGTCTGAGCGAATATCTTATATCAAATGTCGAATAAGGCTCAATTCACTAAATAATTTATTTCTTCTATTCATATACGTTTAAAAACCAAGCACTTTGAACCTAAATCTCAGCTTGCCCAGTTATAAGATATATTAAAGCATAGAAATATTGAAATAGATACGAAATTCTTCAATTTATTACCTACAGATATGCTACAGAGTCGAAGTTTAGGAAGCCAAATGCTTGATATTGGAAAGTACCAACTTCACTTCCTACAGACATACAATCATTTATTATCTATTAAAGAACGATATCCTTCTCCTGTCCTGGCTTTGTTGTCAAATCTACCATAAAAATAATAAATATCATCAATAGAAAGAAATCTATTATAAGACACTTGGAAAAAAGATCATAATAAGTAGCGTATTATGATTCATTTGGAAAAAATATCAACTGTAGAAAGAGGTGCATTATGAGGCACTTGGGAAAAAATATCATCAGTAGAAAATAGTGTATTAGGAGGAATTTGGGAAAAAATATTATCAGTAGAAAGCAATATATTATAGGGTACTTGGAAAAATTTCATAAGTAGAAAGTAATGTATTATGAGGCACTTGGGAAAAAATATTATCAGTAGAAAGTAATATATTATAGGGTACTTGGAAAAATATCATAAGTGGAAAGTAATATATCATGAGGCACTTGGGAAAAAATATTAACAGTAGAAAGTAATACATTATAGGGTACTTGGAAAACATATCATCAGTAGAAAGTAATGTATTATGAGGCATTTGGAAAAAATATTATCAGTCGAAAATAGTGTGTTATGAGGTACTTGGAAAAATTTCTTTTAAAAAATCCTTGGAATTTATGAGAAGGCAAACAAATATTTTAAATTATATTTTAGAGACAAAAGCATTATATAGGCGATGATTTATAGAATAATAGCTTATATACTAAAATGCATTTATGATCTTATTGCATTTTAAAATAAATGTTAAAGAATAAATTGAATTAATTAGCCAAAATAATTTATTAAAAATAAAGAATTGTTTAGGTGATTTCTTCTCGCCTCAAAGCATGTTTATATTAAAACACAAAACATATTTTACCATTAATACCTTTAAAAAAATAAGAATAATTTAAAATTTCTCGCATTAAGTTTGAAAATTGTTTCTAATACTCTAAATCGAAAACGATTGAACAGAACGGTATATCCTTTTACACTATAGTTTAAAAAAATATTAATTTCTAAATAAACTAAGAATTTTTCATTATTTTTACATCATTTTCGAATTATTTAAAGTTCAGCATAAAATTTAAGTTTTTATTTGAAAGTTTATTCTTTCTTTTGATTTCTAAAGCTATATATATTATATTTAGCATTTTTTTGATACTGGAACTTTAAAAAAATCGAACAAAACCTGTTTTGTTAGATTTTCTTTAAAAAAATAGATAAAAATCGAGAAATTCTAGAGCTAAATATGACCTTTTCTTTCTCCTAAAAACTAAAAAAATAAAAAAGGTTCAAAAAAGATAAAAAGTTTCCTAAGAAAAACATATTCTCTTATATATTTTTATATTTAAAAATGCTTTGTAAAGCTTTTCTCTGTAATGCTCAAGTTTCCAAAAATAGAACTTCATTACTAAGATATTATATTTCGTTCCCTAAGGAATAATAAATATAGCAAAAACGTGAGGATAAATTAAAAAGAATTTTAGTTATGGTTTTTTAGAAAAAAAATGAAAGTTTTTTAATAAAAAAATCACATTTCGAGGAAAATGAAAACATATTGTTTAATATATATTACGTATTAAGACCTAAAAAGAATTTCTACAATATTTCAGCTTTGAGTCACGAGATATTTTATAAATTTTGAGGTAAGGTAAATAATATAATAATAAAAATTTTTCCCAATAAATAACGGAACATCTCGATTCTTTAGAGCTGACATGAACCTGAGAAAATATGTTTTGTGGAAAAATAATCATGAATATTTAAAACAAATTGAGAATCTTTTTTTCTTTTGATTATAAAACTTCTATTGAGTCAAGTGGAATAATTTGTCAAAAATTATTATGTAATATGTCTCATGATCATTGTCGTTATCTGTATTGCTAACTTTCATACACAGCCCGGGATCAATAAATTTCTATCATATTTATTCAAGCTATATTTAATAACAAATTTCAGTTTATACATTTTTTTTTATTACTAGTCACTTTTAGACACTAATTAATGTACCAGTGGAAATGCTTTCTAAAATTTTGATCAAATATCTGAGTCTTTATAGTTTCTTCAGTAAATTATTTTTGAAAGTTTGAAAATCCTATAATTTAAACTATGTAATAGCTTGTCGATATTATGTTTATTGTATGTTTCATCATTCTGATTTCTAATCAACTGCCATAAAATTTACATTTGAAATGGAAGAAGTAATAAAGATGTAATAAATATGAAAACTTTTTTTACTGATGCGAAGTATGTTTTGTAATGAGATTTCCGCCCCCCCCAACTGTACCTTAAAATAAGGATCAGATGCTACCGACATAGTGGTTGAATCTCGCCACTCTGAAGGGTACGGGAAAAGGGAGGAAATCTGGTTCCTCCCATCGATGACGGGATACACTTCCTTAGGGAAAGCTTGAACCGTAACCGGTAATGGTCCTTAGAACTCAACTACAGTTCTAGACCAGTGTTGTGGTTCAAATTATTTTGTATTATTCATCAGTTTGCTTTCATCCAGAGGGACAAATCAGTGCGAATTATCCAAGTCAAACGAACCAACAATTCATACATGCTGATACAAGCACAGATTCATATTTATTAAAAGTATTGGTTTAAACATTAAATTATTCGAATATTTTGCAATATATTATTATATAAATATATATACTGTTATATAGATTATTGTTCGAAACATGCTTTATATATTATATATGTCACATATATGTTATATGAAACATGTTATATATATTATTATTCGAACAATATACATAATGAATACATATATATAGTTCAAAACTATTGTTATATACTATTATATAAATTTAATTATAATTTCACAACGAAGTTCTATAAAGAACGTGATATCAAAATAAAAATAAAAAGTAATTCATCATACCTACAAGTATTCAATATCTTATTTTTTATAAAATAATTTAATCGGTTCAAAAGTTATATTTATCAATGATCTGTGTTAAATATTCAGTATGTCTTAATTTAATCTCTACTTTCATAAAGCGATAGAAAATGTGAAAATGCAGGAATTTTTTAAAAATATATTAAGAAAAAAATATAATCGTTTGCTTTTTTGATAGGTTAATTTAGTTTAATAAAGACAAAAAATTATGAGTAGACATAACATTTCCGCAATAAAGATATTTAAAATATCAATTAATGCAATGATTTTTGTATTTATTTTACTTTCTAATTAAAGGACATCTTATACGGGATTTCTTTTTAATTCAATGTATATATGAATGAAAATGATGAAGTTTTTACGATATTTATTTTTTGAGCCAACTGGTACTTATATTAACTGTATTTTAAATATTATTGAGTGTTGACGCTCGATATACATTTAGATTATTATTATTGCAGGCTAAAAAGCTTAACTATTTATTACTTTTTTTATTATTTATCACTTTCTCGTGTGCTTAATATAGAGAAAATATTGCAATCATATAAAAATTGGATTTCCATATTTTGACACATGTTTATATTTCAAAACACCAGATTTTGAACAACACATTATTGGAAAATATATGTCTATTGAAGATAATTAAAACAGCTTTGTGCTATAAATTTGATAAGCGGCCAAATTTTTAGATTTCCATAAAATTAAAAGCAAACTCTATTCAAAGAAAATCTGCTTGCAGAATATAATTCAACACAATAACAAAACGGAGATAGATAGATCGAAGAAATTTTACGTACAGAATAAACTTATGCAATTCAGACTTATGCAATTCTATTGAATTTTGAACAAAATCGAACAAGCGGTTGATCGTATATTAGTTTGCACGTTCAGAAACACCCATATTCTATAATTCAAAATTGCAATGACTTAAATATATCAAATTTGGTGATTCGAAGTGAAATTATGAGCCAAATTTTGGTTGAGAAAAATGCATGTAATATACAAATTATAATTTCTACTACAAGTGCAACTTTGTATGACTTTTTTTTTTAATCGATTGAGAAAACATATCTAAAATACAAATTCGATTTTCGGTTACTATTAACGGCATGCGAGGGATAAATCGCCAAAAACTTTGCCAAGGAGACACAATATATCAGTAAAAAGACAAAAGCCACGCCAATGGTTAATATTTCATAAATATAATATGAAAATGCAAGGTGTTCTTTGAGGTAGTACTTTTATTAGAGAATAAGTAAGAAAGTTTTACGGAAACCATTCTGCTGGTTTATTTCTTTTAAAAAGACTGTTTTAAAAAAGACATTTTTATTTTATTTCCAAAATAGGTCATGTAAAGCAATATCAATTTAATTGATTTCTTATCTCTTAAATAAAATCATTTTGAAGATGGAAATAATATTCAAATAATACAAACAATATTAAGAAACATCTTTTTAATGTAAGTGGTTTTCGTAATTATAAATATATCTTTTTTTTTAAATCATACTGTAACAAAGTTTCTAGTCTGAACCAGAAGAAAAAACTATCAACCTTTCAGAAAAAAGTAGTTAAGTACTTATTTGTCTTTTTTTTTTTTTTTTTGTCCTTTTCAAAGTATTTCTTAGAAATAAAATCAGCTATTTTTCAGGTTTACCCAAGAACATTTTTCGACTGGTATAAACCAGGTTTAAGTCAACATAAACCTTTTCACTCAGCAGTGACATTTCCAATACTACCTATCTTAAAAGTGTCAGATATAACTCTGATAATTAAAAGATACACAATTCCAACTTTATTTTAAGGTTCATGCTTTTTTTCTATTTCTTATAGTGATAAAAAGCTTTTGAACTTTTTTTTGCTTCTTTTAAACTTCTTCAAATATCTTAGATATCACCAAAGTTTCTTTTAATTTTGTTTGAAATGTCATTTTTTAATTTTGAGTATTTATAACTAAAATACTGACTTAAAATAAGAAAAGTTTGCTTGGTGATAGTTTTTACAGCAATGATTTGAAAGAGCTCACTTGTAAATCAAAAATATTTTTAAAAAAAATATGTTATATAATTTTGTGTAGCGAGGATGCCTGTGTTAAGTTCATTTTCCCTCCAATTTCTTGTAGTGATAGGTAATTTTTGCACTTTTTTATGCTTTAAAGTTGTTCCAAATATCTTAGATATCACCAAAGTTTATCTTATTTCTATTTGAAATGTCCGTTTTTAATTTTGGCCACTTAGGTTATAATAAATCAGCAGTATTTTCATTTATTAATATTTGACATTTTAGAGCCCCTAGGAAGCATCAGAATCTAAGATTTGAGTAACCAATAAAGATGCAGAGAAAAGAAACGGAAATATTTTAAAACTCCGCCCATCTTTACAGCTTACTATGGACGACTATATTGCAATGTGTTGATCCTGACCAATGAAATAAGAGTGTAGAATTGTAGACAATTCGTTTATTTATAACCATACACATACATAATAATAATTTGTTCTATTCTAGGTTAAAATATTTGGTGTTAACACCATTTGGAAGTGGATGATATTTAAATAACAGTCGAAGGTTGAAGGTTTATAGTGAAAATGAGTTACCATCAGTTCGGAGAAATAACACCAGAAGACACTAACATGGCTACACCAGGGTGGAGCCTTATTCCCTAATCCACAATCAAAAGAAGTCTCTTTCTTCAAAAAACTCCTCAGTTTATCTCTGTCCAGTCACCGCCTTCTCGTTTCCCATTCATCCACTTAGGCTCTCTACCAACCAATAGTTGTTCAGTAAAATGCCCGCACTCAGTGGCTCCAGAATGGCACCGGAATGTCCATCAATGAAGCGCTCTCATAACTGACTGTTCTGGAACATGTGTTAAGTCCTTTCTCACTGGGAAACATTTGATCTCCAGATGAGTGGCACTCATTTTTCCTGAAGGTGCGATAAGTTTCTCGTAAAAGATGAACCCCACGTATGGTCCTTCACCTGACATCTCTATTGACCAGATGCGGCGACAACTCGGGAATAAGAAGATCCCCCATCTGGCAATCTGGAGGCATTTAACTATGGAGGGTTTCAACAGGTGGTGACACAGCTGGCTGGAAATGCCGTTTATCAAGAATGGGAAAGAAGAGCGTTACAATATATATTTTGATGCAAGCCTCATTCGGCTATGAATCATTCTGAAATGTCATTAATTCATTCTACTAATGTCATTAATTTAAAAATATTAAATACGTGTGATAGAAGAAACCATCACACCAAACAAATGCATCATTTTAAATGTTTCATAATATACGTTAAATGTTCTTATCGTCATTTTTTTCGAGTTTGTGTATGTCTGTGTGTGCAAAATCACAAAACTAAAGCTTGGAATCGAACTATTTATTGAGGGCATGGTCCACTCCAAAATGGATGACGGCGAGAGACAAACAAGGATTCGTGATGCATTTGACTTTCATGTTGTTTCAACAAACTAAAAAATCACGAAATTGGTACAGTGGGTGAAGGTGGAGGTTTTATCGTGCTTTGCCCAAATAAAATGAAGGATAAACTGCATGTTTTGAGGTTTTTCTCAAAAGAGAAAAACCTCAAAATGTTGATTCGTTATAAGTTGTCATGATTCAGTTGTCATGATAAGTTGTCATGTCATGTTGGTTCGTTATAAGTTGTCAAATGAAGTAACAATTTACAAAAACACTGCTGGGATTGGGGCTGGTGTACTTTTATGTTTGAGAAGTTTTTATGTTGTTTCTTATCACCCTTGGATGTGAAACTTTCTCGTCCTTGCATCGGTCATACTAATTTTACTCATAAATACCTATTATTCAATAAAAGAGCACCTAGATGCTCCTCATGTAATGTTGATTTTACAATTGCCCATATTCTAGCTGAGTGTCCAAGCTTTAATTCTCATCGCAGACACATTTCAAATCAACTTCAGTTAACTTACTAGAATTAATGGGAGAACCTCTCCATCAGTATATTTTTATCTATTTATAGGCTATTGGATTTTATTCTTTTATATAGCTATTCTTCAACAATGATCTTGTTTAGCTTGACAGATCTCTCGGTTTGATTGCTACTGCTTTATCAACTTGATTTTTAATATACTTTAAATATTTTTTCTCACTTGGTGCCATTTCAAAACATGTGATTGGCTCAGTATAGCCCACTTTTGGCACTTGTGCCATTAAAATTAAATTAACCAACCAACCAATCAACCCCCTTGGATTGAACACGAATCCAAACCAAGTTCAGCAGATCCAATCGCATGATAAGATGATAAACTGACTCCCCTTCATTCACCAGCTGTCTCACAAAAGCGCCAATACATAGATTTTTTATGCATAAGAAATGCATCTAAACTAACAAATGCAACGTTCATGGCACCCTCTACCTGTAGCAAAAGTCCTCATAACGCTTGGCGCGAGGGTTCGTTCTTCGCTTGAAATAACTCTTGACACTATTAAAATGTTCGTCGTTCGCCACAAACACTTGCCACGCTAATATCATTCGTCTCACTTCCGACTCATTGGAGAGACAGCAATATGGCCTTAAGTTCATAAGCCACAAAATAACTTCCAGACCGGAGTGTAGGCTTTTGTCTAGGAGTTGTGTCACTCGGCTATGGACCCAATGGCCCTGAGGTCGAACCTCAATAAAGCACGGATTCTATTCAATAACTGTACTGTCGATCACAGTTATTAAAAGAATATATAGATTTATAATAGTGTTCATAATTCTTTTTAGGATCGGACTAATGGCTGCATTTGTTGTTAAAAATAAACTCAGAAGCAAATGAGGGTCAGATCTCCCTTATAAGTCTTTAGAGAAATCAATTTTAATTCGCTATTAATGGAAGCCAAGTAGATTGTTGTGATTTAGAGAAAATGTCAGTTTTCTTCTCTGCTGTAAATATTTGATTCATTATTTGGTCTGGATATATTATTTCAAGAAGGAATAGAACAAAAACAATTAAACCATCTTTCATATCGATAAATTATAAAAGATTTTAGAACTAAGTTATTGTCTAATAATCGTACTGAAACTAAAACTGTAGAAAAGATCAAAAGTTTGAAAGAAAAAAAAATTAACTCCCATCTCAATTCAACAAATTCTTTGTTTTATTTATAAAAGTAAACGGTAAAAAATTATTATTTCTAGAAATGAAACTCCTCGAATCCAAACCCAAGTGGAAAACAAAATAAAATAGAAAACATTGAGCAGGAAGGGGGGTGAAAAGGTTGAAGACGTCAAAACATAAAACGATTGCTTCCATTCTCCCCAAAGCATTTGTTCATCTAATCCTTTTTCTGTAACATTTTTTTTTTCTTTTTAGAAAAGGAGAAATATTTCTTCCATTTTTTTTTTCCAACTGACCATCACTTTCTTCTGTCCGGCCTTTTACCAATTTTTTTCCATCCCCCCCTTTTCCATTTCCCTCTTCTCAGTGAAGGGTCAGTTTCTGTGGTCATATCCGCTGCCGGCACTTGGGTCAGAAGGTTTCCAGCAGTTTTTTGTCGCTGGGGCTTGCGTAACAGACTCTCTGACACTCTCTGAGGAAAGTTGTCGCCGATTTTCGTAACGCTTGGTTGACGAAGAGTGGTTTGGGGGGAGCTTTTGGATGGAGAAAGAAAGAAAAAAAAAGAAAGTTGGATTATTGATGATGGTATGTAATAACTACTGAGGGTTAAGGCTTGGTTGGGAATATCGCTTTATTGGAATGCAGTTGGGAAAGAGTGTAGGCGTTTCTTAATAAACCGTGGGAGAATTTATGTCGAAGTAAATAAATACACTCAAAAAGTTTGTATTCAAGAAAAAAAATATATGGCATGCAATGGCAGCTCATATTTTGCACTGGAGGAATGAAGGGGACATTGCAGGTTAAAATAACATACTTATTTCGTAAATAAATACACTCAAAAAGTTGGCATTCAAGAAAAAATATATGATATGCAGTGACTGCTCATATTTTGCACTAGAAAAACGATGGGGAAGTTTAGTTTAGTTATATTAACGTCCCTTTGTAAAGCAACACGAGCTATTTTGGGACGGACCTCGTAATTTTGAACAACGGTCAGATGTCGAGGACGACACCTGAACTGGCACCTCCTACCAGCAGGGGGATGTTTGGCCTGATATATTTAACGTGCAAGAGTCCCCCTCACACGACGGTTCTTTGGTGGAATCGAGACTCGAACCTGAAACCCTCCGGTTCCGAAGCTGAGACAGGCCACCGCGGCCTCAAAAATGAAGGGAATTTGCAGGTTACAATAACATACTTATTTGGTAAATAAATACACTCAAAAAGTTTGCATTCAAGAAAAAAGATATGATATGCAGTGGTTGCTCATGCTTTGCACTGGAAGAATGAGAAGGACATTGCAGGCTAAAATAATATCCAGAGCCATTGTTTGTGTGTGTGTGAGGATTTAAAATTTTGGAATCAAGCAGGCAAGTTCAAATATGGAGAAGACAGTATAGTATAGCATTAGAAAAGCACAGTATAGCATTAGAAAAGCACAGTATAGCATTGGAAAAGCACAGTATAGCATTTTCAAATGTCGTTTTATTCTGTCTCTCCCGGGAGTAGCATAGCAGTACTAGCATCACAGTCAAAGCAGAAGTAACGAAAAAGGACATAAATTAATTTTCCCTCCTCTTACATACCATATTTTGATAGGGAAAATGTTGTTTACAGCGCAACTATATTATTAAAATTCAAATTGTGATATCTGCATGTGTAAATCTTAAAGCAGGATAAACACTGGGAACTTTTTTTAAAAATTGTTTGTTTAGGACAGCAACTTTTATCCATCATCTTCAGCGTGAGGATCACTGACTAAGCATTTCTGGAATTAATTAAGTAGATAACATGGATTAACGTAGATAACATCAGGACATAAGGCTTATAAAGCTCCCACTATGATACTCCCTCCTCCAGTGAGAGGTGAACAATATTTTTTGTTGTTGTTGTTGTTGCTGTCTAGTGGTGATCTTGTTGGCTGTTGAGTTTTTAAAGCGTCTTAACCATTTTTATAGACGATTATTCATCAGCTTTATTTTATTTTTTCTTTGATTATTTATCAGCTGGATTTATTTATTGGCAGATTATTTATCACCTTTTCTTCATTTTTACTGGCTGGTTATCTAACCCCATATTTTATTTACTTATTTTCTGATTATTTA
>JAPMOQ010055911.1:3268123-3279608 GCA_026543055.1 Argiope trifasciata
TTATCTAACCCCATATTTTATTTACTTATTTTCTGATTATTTATACCAATTATTTATTTTTTATTCGAGTAGAGGTTGCCCCAACAGCTGCACGAAAGTTGCGCTTTGTTTGTGTTTCGTCTTAGGTCACCAATGTTGGCTAGCAATCTTTGGGTTCAAAGGCAGGTAACATGACCACAAGACAAAAGTGACCCCTCAGTCTCTTTCCCTCGATGTATTTTTTATGTCAATGCCTTTTGACAGTTCAGCACATACTGATGGAGTGTCCACGTTTTGATTCTCAAAGAGTTCGGTACTCATTTTGTAGTGAAAGACATCCTTCATAAATCGCCTCATCCTCAACTTTTAACGTTTTTAAAAACGATTGGTTTCTTTTACCTTATTTAAGTATTTTATCATTTTTTTAAGGTTTTAAATCTATGTGACAGTTCCTTTGTACATATTTTTAAGATCTTAAATAGAGTTTTGAAGCAGGTATTTTGATTAACCTTTTAAAACGTGAAAATTTTACGAACCATAGGCTCGCATAGACCTTGTCGTTGGCGCTGTATGATCAGAAGTGGTTTTAGCGCCATTAAACTCCATCAACTTCAACTTCAACTTCAGTCTTGAGGATTTTATCCGGCTTATAAGGCTTCCAATTCAAAATGACAACAACTTTCTTTCATTGCATTGAGCATTCCGGCACCAAACATCAGATCAAACAGATGAAGAGCATGATGAAAGATTTTTTCGTATTTTCCATATGAGTTAAGATGATAAAATCTGATATTGGATTATTTCTTAAACTCAATTAAAAGTAGGCAAAGTTTCTTTTATTTCAGAATAATTTATCTTAAAAAAGTTTTTTTACTATGTTTTAATTTCTTCATTTTAAGTTTTAAATATTTTTAAAAAAATATTATTTATAAATAATTAACATTTTCTCTCAGATGAGTTTATCTTCAAATTGCTATGTAGTTTTTATAAACTTCATTTCTTAATTTTAAGTTAAATAATTCCGAGTTGTTTTTATAACATTCTCTTAAAGATAACTAAGATTCCTTTTGGACCGATAGAGCCTGGTTGGATTCGCATCCCTTAGGCTGTGAGTTTGAACCCAGCATGATGAAAAATGATCGCGTATGTGGTGACTGGCGAGTGTATAAATCAGTCATTATCACAAAGCCCTCCATGTCGAGAGTAATACCACTGAGGGTATCAGTTCAAAGATGATCGCTCTCTGATTCAGGTCTAAATTACGATCTGTGGATGAATAAACGTAAGGCACGAAAGAAGTCCATCTTGTAAAACGGATTGTGACTCGTGAGTAGCTGAGTCATACTCCTGGATTAAGATATTGCTACTGAAAATAAACAAATAACATAGCCATTGCGATTTAACCGAATTCTGATTGAATCTCAATGGCTCTTTAGACAGTGGGCTTGTGTAAGTATCATTAGAAACATCAACTGTAACAAGATTTCCTTTCTTAAGTCAAGGAAAAAGTTCCTATCAAAAACTCATTTAAAAATCGTTAAAGGGAAAAAAGTTCCCTCTCAGATTGGCGCATGTTTTTTTATTGTTTGTCTCTTGTTTTAATTATGCCTCTCGAGATGAAATAAAGCAAAGTTAAAGTTTCAGAAATTCCATCTTTTCGACAACACAAACAGATGAATCATGTGTATACGTATTCCTCAGTATGTAATGAAAAGATTATTTCTATATCAAATATTACACAAAAGTACATTCTTAACCGCTTGCCTGATAATCCAGAGTTACTTCGGGTTCGTATTGATTGGCAGTTTGTCAAGTTTTGTTGGTTTATTGGCTCTTTTTGTGGACTAATCGCGTGTTTTCCCTATTGTATAATATACGTCTGTTTATGGATTAGTTATGAATAAAAAAGGATAGGGGCGTTGAAAAATAGTAAAGTAATGACGATGATGTAAAATAGCGAAAGCGATGACTGATTTCTGCTACTTAAAAATAAGAAATCAAATTCAACGAGACAGTGTACACTGTGCTTCCGCAAAAGAGATTCCAGAGGTAAAACAGTAATAAAAGAGACCATATACTAATGTACAGAATGTCAAGTATCACTTTGTGTTGTTCCTTGTTTCAAAAACTGTCATATAAAGATTAATATTTCACTTTTTTCATTCGCCCGAGATAACTCGGAATACCAAACTAATATCAAAACTTCACCCATAAAACATTAAAAATTTAATCTAAAACCCACACACTTTGTTTTGTTTCTTTCTGTTTAACAATATTTTTTTAAAGAAATTTGATTGTTTTTTTGCAATTATTTTCAAAAAAAAATTGGAAGGGAGCGGTTAATTAATAAAATTGAGACTTGACGGGAATTATCTAAAAGGTAAAATCCATCAATGTATAAAACCTTGAGGTTGCTGACATTTAGATAATTCAACAACCATTCTAGCGCCGTTAAATAAAAATAATCCTTGACCCATCGTTTTGGGAACAGCAGTTGCTTTCTACATTCAGGTAATAGAAAATCAACCAGACCGAAATAAATACAAGAAACAAAACAACACACAAATGTGGCCTTCCACAGCAAACAGCCCACATACCCTGCTTTCCCTTTACACCTAATGTTCGACAGCACGACGGGGAGACCGACCTTTATCCCTTCCAGACGAAATGGAACGCCACTCAAAACATTCGAAATCAACAGAAAAACGAACACGATTTCCCGGCGAGTGTTGCAAAGAAAACAAAAGCATCCTATCCAACTGAGAAGCTTGCTAGTGGAAGCCCACCGTGAAGATTACGTCATGAAAAAAAATAATAATAATAAAACAAAAGAACAAAATGACTGAAACACGGAACAACCAAATCGAACGCGGAAGCCATGGAGAGAAATTTATGACGTGCAGTGGCCAAGGTCACGGGAGCCTCCCTTTTGGAAGTCGGTTGGTAGTTTTTCAAGGTCTCGCGCTGTTCCAACGAAAGGGTTGTGGCAGTTGTTGGAAAATTGCCAAGTCGCAGTTTCCGACTTTTCTACTATTTGATGGCTTGGTTTTCTTTTTATTATTATTATTATTTTTTCTCTACATGGTGGTCATGATCTAGTAATAATTTAAATTTGCGAGTAATTATAATGATAGTTAGAAACTTGGGAATTGCTTTTAGGTTTGGTTAAAGGGTAGCGTGTTAGTGGTCAGCTTATAATGAAACGAAGGAAGTGGTTATTATTATTATTATTATTATTTTGCGCTCATTTAAACAGGAATTTTCAGACACTTTTGTTCCCTTCTACTTATTAATTCGTGTCCAGTTTCGAAAAGTGGACTTAAGGTGCATCTGTAAAAATATATCTAACATTTATTTAATTATTTTCTTTTTCTTTATTTATTTGAGAAATCGTGTTACAGAAAAATATAAATTTTAAAAAAATTAAAAAGAGCGCAAAATAATTATAATAATTATTATTATCATTATTATTTTGCGCTTATTTAAACAGGAATTTTCCGACACTTTTGTTCTCTTCTGCTTATTAATTCGTGTTCAGTTTCGAAAATTGGACTTCAGGGTGTATATGTTTTAAAAAATCTAAAATTTATTTAATTCTTCTTCTTCATTATTTACCTGTAAATTCAAGCTACAAAAACATAAATTAGATTTCAACTAAATAAAAGAAAATACACAAAAGAAAATAATCGCAAAATCAATTCAAAAAATATGTTTGCAAAATAAGCAATACATTCATTTAGAACACATATAAACCAGTTTTTAAAGTAAATTTGTCACATTCAAAAGTCGGTTTTTAAATTAAGTAAACCGGTTTTCCGGTACTTGTGATTACTCCTGTTCTTGATTTTTCTTTTTAAATAATTTTATTGGTTGCTCTTGCAGCTTAAGGCTTAGGGCGACGTGATGCCAAGTGATTATTAATTACAAGTGCCAATTTATTAACAATTATTTTTAATTTTATAACAATAAAAAACCTTGTGTATATCGTGCAAAAATTCTCTTATTATTTATATTCAAACTACATGTCAAATATAAAGAAACTATGGTATAACTTTTAAACTGCTTCAGTGAATGTTTTTAAACTTTATTTGAATGCATCTGTTTTTTACATCTGCACTTCACATAGGTCAAAAAGAAAGTTTAATCTAGCTCAAAAACTACTTAAAACTTTTCCTATGGAAAATGTTTAGATTTTTTAGAATATTTAATTTTCATAAATAGTTTTTGTACATTATCATACGATTCAAATTATTATTTTTTAATCATATTAATTTCTTTCCTGATGAAATTTTTCTTAATTTTAATAATATTTTTTATTTTTATTTGATGAAATGACTCCTGTCAAAACATTCAATAGCTTATAATTGACAATCAGTAAATCTGTAAAAGAATTTTCAATTTTTATATTATCTGGTAATGCATACATTATTTTAAATGTGATTAATTTAATGATTATATATAATCATCATTGGTAAATGTGTTAAATATCGACTACCAGATGACAACCGCCGCGTTGAAGCCGCAGAAGAAATAATTTTGGAAATGTTTGGAATTTAAAATAGTTATCTTGTTTAATTAAGAATGATAGAAAGAATGATATTAATTTCTTGGAGGCAACGAATACACATTCATTGAAATTGAAGGATGCATAAAGGAGAAGCATAAATAGTATACATTCTATTTTTATTATTCTATTCTACAAACAAATATTCATTTTTATGTATTAATTAATTTTTTTTTTATTTTTTTTTTTTTTTTTTGGAATTGTAAAGCTTGGTGTTCTTTCACAATGGTAATAGAATAAACTATTGATTGTATCTCTTGATTCGTTTAATATTCGTTCAGAATTCTCAAGTTTAATATTAAAAAATGTGATTCAAATATTATCTTTTAAAAATGATTAAACATAAAAAATGTATTCATGCCATAAAATCTTTAATATAATTGAAAATGTAATTTTTTGACCACTAAGATGGTGCAAAATTATTTGTTCTTTAATATTTTCGGAAGTTACTGCAAAAATCGCTACAATTTTATAAACTGATTAGTTGAAATTTTCAAACTTATAGGATTGCTCTTCCTAACACTGTTTCGCACACTCTCTAATAAAACTATTACCTCAGAGAAAGATTTAGACAGAGATTGCATTTACTTATAATAGTTACGAAATATTAACGTCTAGCTTAGATTTAACTTCTTTTCTGAATCTATTGCGTCTCCTTGGTAAGTTATTTGATGGTTAATCGATCTGAAAATATTTTTTATACTTTAGATGCCTATAACCATGCCGTCAGTGCAAGTAATAAGTAATCGAAGCTTTATCGGAATCGGATGAGACAAACATTTATTTTTATTTTTATAGATTTATTAAATTTATTAGTTACTGTATAAAATCTCCAATTCGTGATAGGGATTTTATTACCTTTGAATTATTTTGTGCAGTTCTTTATTCCAAAAAATGAATATTTTAAATAGCCTTAAATTTAATTAGTCAATTTTTATCATTATTAATGATAATTAGTAATTTTTTATTTTTATTTTTATTAATTACTTTTATTACCATTAATCATTACTAGAGAAGAATATTCATCAAATTTACTCATAAAATCTCAAATTCGTAACGGGGAACATTGTAAATTCGAGTTATTTTGTGAAGTTATAATATTTTTTAATTTCAAAAATGAATATTTTTAATGATATTAAATTTAATTTGTACATTAAAATTAAGTAAAATTAAATTTAGTTGTAAATTAAATTTATTATGTACATTATCTTAAGGTAATAATAATTAGCTGATTCTATTCATATTATATTAATTATTACTCATTTTCTGCATTATTTTGACTATTACGTATTATAATTACTTGTATTTATCATTATTCATTACTAGAAATAAATATTGAATATGTTACGATTGGCCGGATCGAACTCGGGACTTTATGGTTGGTAGCCAGATAACATGACCACAAGACTAAAAGTGATCACTCAGTCTTGAGGATATTATTTGATTTATAAAGCTTCTAAAGCTTACGTTTTACAATACAATTGTAAAACGTAACAACAATTTGTAAAACGTAATGGAATTCTTGTCATATAGCAGTAGTCTATATGACAAGAATAGTGTATCTAGTCTTTGGTCTGGAGCTATGAATATTATGTAAACGCACCCAAAAATTGTTTCTCAAAATTCTAATAAATTTTACCATTAAAAATTAATAGAAATTTATAACCATAATTATACTTATATAAACTGAGATTATATATGTCTTAAGAAATACAGAATTTTTTAAATATTTTCTTTACTAAATGTAAACGAAATAAGGAATTTAAGTATATTTTAAAAGTCTATAAATTTATTTTCTGAGTAGTCTACATATAATTTAGTTAATCCGATGGTCACGTATAATTATTGAGATTATTCAAAACCACCATAAGTAACCATACCAGCAAACCATTCTTAATGACCTTAAGTTTAATGGTGATTCAGAATAATCACCTTTAATTACACTGTTACGGGTTTACATCCACTACAAACTACTATGCCCGTAAAGTTATCCAAGTTCTTTTATAGTAGACTAGCCACCTTTGGCGACCAGCTGGTCCGCCATGAGTAATGTGTTCTAAAAAATTTTTTCGGTGATGCTGCCAAAATATTAAATATTTTTTTAAAGAAAGCGAAAAAGGGGGAAAAAATATTCAATATAGGATTTAAATGTTGCAAACGATTACAGAAACCTTAACTTTGCATTTATTTTTTTAGAAAATATCACATTTTATAATGAAAAAAAAAAATGAATTAATGATACAGATATTGCAAACGATAATAGAAATAATCCATTAAGTCGGGATTCCAATGCATATCCTGTCTAAATTCGATCAGGTTTACCGTAAAGAAGATTTATTGAATTAATTATTTAGATATTACAAACGATCATAGAATCCTTTGCTTTGCATTTATTTTTTTAGAAAATATCACATTTTATATTTCTTTTATTTTATCCAGTCATGTGATAAAAAAACATGGTTTAAATATTTCTTTAAAAATTCGTTAAACATAGTAGTTTAAGTTATACGTTTAAACACTGATACCATTAGAAAGATAATTTTTTTATCTTCAAATTGATGTAAAAATCATGCTTCTGCGATAGTATTTTCGGAAGATATAGCGGAGAAGCGTCGAAATTTCGCTTAAATTTTAATTAATTCTAATTCTAATTAAAAATTCGAAAAAAAAGGCACATTCCCAAGCTCCAAGGTATACATGTATCAAATTTGGTAGCTGTAGGTCCAGCGGTCTGGCCTGTAGAGCGCCAACACACACACACACACATTGAGCTTTATTATAAGTATAGATGTAGGGTGTGAAAAAAATCAGCAGGTCTCCATGGAAAACAACAACGATGTTTATTTAACACGTACACAAACGCAAGGAAATGTGGTGATATCTTACTAAGCCAGATAACATCTACGGGATTGAGCAATTGCTTTTGTCCTGTGGCTATGTTACTAGGCTTCAGACCCAAAGGTCCCGGGTTCTATTCCGAGCACATATCACCTTCCACAATGGTGGCCTCGAACAATGAACCTTCAGCCTTCATGCAACTGTGGTGGCGCCATCTCCCCGCAACCAAAGCCGTCAGACTCACTTGACACAAAAATTCATGCACGCTCGACATAACACTTGGCGTGACAAAAAAGTTCTCAGCTCGCCAAACAAAGATAGGTACTTCGCATTAAACACAACAGCTACACACAGCAACTACTCACTCAACAAACCAATTCATCATCATTCAACCGCAACGCATATCGTTCGTCAACTCACTGGAGTGTGAGTCTGTGGTGATATCTTAATAAGTCAGATAACGTCTACAGGAATGAGCAATTGCTTTTGTCCTGTGGTTATGTTACTAGGCTTCAGACCCAAATGTCCCGAGTTCTATTCCGAGAACATCTCAACTTCCCAGAGATTACTAAAGCACAGGCAACAGACATCACACGGCAGCATCTACAACAGACAGTAGCTCATGAGTAGCAATCGACCATAACACACAAAGCTGCCAGACGGAATTCAGCAATAGAGGGTTTCGTTGGAGCTTCGCTCTGAGGTCTTTACAGAAGCCTGGAATTCTCCACTGCAAACTCGCTTTTGTTGTATCCAACTGCAGACTTGCTACCATACGACTGTCTACTCCACACACAACACGACACTGTTTCCACAATATACAACAAGACTTGTCACACAGCTCAGTTCAGCAATAACTTGAGTTCCACACAACACTGGAACTCTGTCGTGGCTTCGCTATCCTGTCAAAGACTCGATACTTGACAACAACTCCAACAGCAATTCCGATCTGGTTGGTTGCAATATGAGGCTGCCGTCCTTTTATAGTTTCCAGAGATTGGGCAGATAACTTTCTAGGCCAATCATCCTTATCTCAGTTCCTAGAGTATGGATCGTTAAAATTTTTAAATTTTCCAACATTATCTATTTTTTGGCCAAAATCGCCAAGCTCTGGGATTGTTGATTTGGCATCCGAGCTGCATCCCCTACAGATGATTGATTGTAAATCTGTCTTTTGGATGATAAAACTAACCATGCTGGGAAGCAGCATTACAGGTTTGTAACTATACATATTAATCTGATTAATCATATTTACTGTAATATGTATGCTTTCAAGCTGTGCATATTTCGAGAGTTTTCTTATAAACTCTAGAAGTAATTTAGAAGAAATTTGTTAAAGTATCTAAATTATCTCGAATATTTTTTTTCTTACAGTCTAATTCCGATTATTCTTAAAATTTATTATGGGTTTTTTTTTAATAAATATTTTATTAATGAACCTACCTTTTATTCACTTCGATAAAAATTATCAGTGTATTTATAAGCAGCAAAAAATCAAGAAAAAAAAATTAAACCTAAAGAAACTTAACTAGTCTATATTGAGAATGGAGAAAACAAATATTTAAGTTAAAACTTTTACAAACAAACTTTTTGAAAGTTTTAATGAAAATTGTTTAGAATTCTAAGAATTTGGAAAGATTTTTTTTTTAAGTAGATAAATAAATAAAAAATGTAAATCACCATTTTTCAAGAATTTCCTGAAAATATAATTTTTCTTTCTTTCTAGATAGCGAAATGAATAGAAAACCGAATTTTTTTTTCTATTATCAAAAGAAGAAAAAAAAATATTCTTAAAAGTTTGAGCAAATTCACTTTTGATAGTTAATCAATTAGATACATAAAACGCTGCTTTATACATTGTAAATTCCATCTAATCGAGAAAAAATATAAATAAAGGACTTGGATGCTATTAAGAAAAAGTAAATAGCTTCAGGCGGTAAAATAAAACTTAAAAAATAGCTGGCTTTTAATCACAAGCACCTTCTTGCTGTATATTCGACATCTTTCATCGTTTTTCATTTAGAACACAAAAAAATATACTCTTTATTCTAATCGAATTGAAAATTCACTCTCAGAAACCACTTAACGACTGAAAGAAATGGCAAATATTTGACAACTTACAAAGTAGAAGCAAATAAATTTAAAAGAAATTCGAAATCGTTCCGTTTAAATTCCAAGAAAGAGGAAAAATAGTTAAAGAGCCGGTGTGACAGCCTTCTATTTTCGAATTCCACAAAAGATTCTAGATTCCCGTTGAGAAGGATTGAAATATCTCAACTCTCCGAGTACAACAAAGTAAAACCAATTTGTAAGTTAAATATTTCACCGAGTGTTGGGTAAATATTGGAAACTTCCGAATTTTTAGCGAACGAACCGAAAAAAAGAAAAATGTTCTACCAATAGAATGAATTTTGTTCTTTTTTTTTTCGCCTTATATTCCTTTCAGGAAACGTTGCGGACCGTTGAATCGAAGCAACTACTTTTATTATAGAGTAAATAAATACTTCATTACCGTTATATAGTTTAAATCGCAGTTTATGTTTGAAGAGATTTTGGTAAATATTCCCAGCTTTCATCAAATGTGAATTAAATAAACAGATTCATTCCAGCCTAAATCGAGATATTTTAAAGTACTTCCAAGAAATGTTGTGTCTGAACATCGCCAGATGCATCATAAAAAGGCTTAAGTGAAAAAAAAAAAACCAGATGTCTTTTGTTTATTTTTCTTGCAGATTTATTTTATAAGTAAAAGGCACAAATATAAATAAAGTTATTGCGTTGATTGTTTCGTGGAAAAAGATGACAACTGCACCACACCATCTGATATTTATAAACTAAATTTGTTTTGAATATTTCGGTAAACATTTTTGTTATATTTAATCGTGAGATTTTGCACTTTAAATAAACAGTTTTATTTTACTGCCAAAATATTTTCGCCGAATCTGAGTTATAGAGAATATGATTTATGAATTTGTTTATGTTTGCATAGAGCTGTGTGCATCTGATGAAAAACAGAACGGTTAAAAATAATTGTGGAAAAAGCGTGAGTTCAACTTCTTTTGCTTATGCGTTTCAGTGCTTTTCTTCGCTTTGGGAATATATAAATCTCAGCACTTCCTATTTCATTTAATGATTCTTTTAATATTTTTTTCTTGTCTTTTTTAAAACAAAATAGAGGAAACAAATTTCGCAAACAAACACATGTTGTTTGCATGCGAAATTAATTAGACGTTTTTGTGGAAATTAATTTAGGGCAGAGAGAATCTTCAAATGTAATAATTTATTCTGAAAACAATTATGCGAGCAGCAGTAGAAGTTCTTGGCTTAAGAATCGGCAAAAAAAATTTTCAAAAGTAATTCTAGCAAATATATTTAAAGGACACTGTTTAAAGCTATATCCATCGAATGAAATCGCTTATCGATGATCAAGGTACAACTAAATTGTACAATCTCTTGCCACACTTTAATTCATCTTTGGTGGTAGGTTGACAAAAGTAATAATGTAATTGGTGAAACGTACGATAAAGGTTTGTAATTTTTTCCCCAAACACAAAAAAAATCATGCCAATTTAGAAAAAAAAATTGCCAGAATATCGCCTTCTAGGATGACATAAAGTCATGGTAACAAATGGTTTTTAGGCTTGAAATAAAAATTTCCAGACATTTCACATCTGCCTCAAAATATTTCAACTTTATTTAATAAATATACCTTTTATATTGGAACACCTTATTAATTTTATGAAGAGGATATTTTGGAGATTCATTTGGAGAAAATTTTGAGCAAAATCTCTCGATTTAAATTTTACCTAATGCTGTTTCAATTAAATCAATGATGAGCAATAATTTGTATCGGTGCTGTATGTATGATTGCAAAGAAAAAGCAAGCGTTCTATCTTATTTAGATCCAAGCGCTCATCAAGTATGATGTACTGAAAAATACCTTATCGAACAAATCTACCAGATAGTGGGCAGGTTCCACAATTTAGTATTTATACTAGTAGAACCTGCTTTTCTACTCATCCTCGTATTTATACTTGTAGAATCTTCTTATCTACTCATCCTCGTATTTATACTTGTAGAATCTTCTTTTCTACTCATCCTCGT
>JAPMOQ010055911.1:3284658-3300412 GCA_026543055.1 Argiope trifasciata
TATATATATATATATATATATATATTGCTTAGTCATAATTTCATATCTATGATTCCATTAACAAATTATTCGATTCCTATTATTAGTTCACATTCTATCTGTATATATTTATATATCTTGTTCACATTTTTAATCGTGAATAAACTACTTTTTATTCATCCACTCAAGTTCAGATATATTTTTTAAAACTTGTAGTGAATGACGCTTGTTAATACAGTTTTTCTAATATTAATTAATTAGATTAGATTAAATTAATTTTTATACTGTAAATAGCTTTAGCAATTTGTAATTAAAATGAAAATTTAAAAATGGTAGCTCAGCCGGTAAAATGCAAGGATTTCGGTACGTTTCATGTAAAGGTGAAGAATGCGAGTTCAGATTTTGCGAAAAGCAATAACTTTTTTGATACTTAACAATTTTTTTGATAATTATTTTATAGAAATAATTTTTTTTCTTTCTTGACCTAAGTAAGAATTGTATTAAAAAAATTTTATAATACTTGTTTCACTTTATGATAGATCATAGTTATCGAAGTTAAAAACTGTGAAAAAAAAACTGCTTTTTTTATAAAACAGCTTTTAACTGTCGTAAAAACAAGTTATTTTAAAAATTACTTTTCTTTAATTTAAAGAAAATTTATTCGTAATGAAAAACGCATTATATCCTTTACTTTATATATTTCTAAAATTTGGTGACAGAATTTAAGATTTTGGTGGCACACAAAAGTGGAGTGGCAAACGGTTGAAAACTCAATGATTTCAATATTGACTTTATTTAATGGTTGACTTTATGTTATGTTTTTCATAAGGTACTCATTTACATTGAAAATCAGCCATTGTCATGAAAAAAATTCCAGGTATAAGTAATCTAATACGCAAACTTAGAAAACATAATTTAACATATGATCACTCCTAATTAATTATGCCAAATTTAAAAATTCAATAAAATAAGTCAAAGATTTAAAGTTGAAAATTCTCATTTAATTATTTATACTACTATATGAATATAAATTTAAATTCACAATATTATTTGAATTTTCTAAAGCAATAGAAAGGAAGACAATGCCGTTAATTGAGAAACATGTCATGTAATTTTAAAATTTTAATCATAATCAAAACTTGGTTTTAAACCTTTTTGCTACATTATACTTGTTTTATATTCATAATGACTATATTTATTAAATGATCTTTTCTCACTTCAACTAGATTTTCTTATTTCTTATTTACTAAAATTTTACCTTTATGTATTATTATTTCATATTTTCAGAGCAAATATGTCAACTGATCGTTAATGAAATTAAATTTTGGAATCAGCACAGGTGGCGTCATCTGGTTTTAAGAAAAGCAATAGATTCCTGGATTTAAAAAAAAACTTACTTGTAATAAAGTAGAATTCGTGTGCTTGCACACTTCAAACCAGATAAGTCAGGAGCAGCTACAAAATTTGGCACATATATATATTTCGAATGCAAGAATATGAATTCCAAAGAAATTTCTTTGACATTTTAATTAAAATTTATCGATATCATATCATATCTCCTGCTACAACTCTTGAATGTTATACTGTAAAATGATTTATACACAATTTAAAATTCTAAAGATCTTTTTATTAATTTTTATCATAATGACAAGCAGAATTTTTCTTCGTTTTTGATATTTTTTATATATATTTTAAACAATAGTATTTACTGCCGCAGTAAAATTCTTACATTTGTAAATTCTACAAAATTCCAATAAATTCTACAAAATTCTAATTCTAATATTACAATTCTACTATTTTTTCTGGCACGAAATATAAAAATAATAAACTAGTGCGGAAGTAAGGTTATATGGATATATTACAAGCATATTAAATGTATGGATATATTTTTAAAAGTCGCTGTTATGTCACAGGGCTTGGATTTTATTAGGAAGGTTCATCTGCAAAATAAATTGAACATTTATTAAAGTAACAGAACTTTGTATCCATAGAAATTTGATATTTAATAGTATTTTTTCGTTGAAACTATAAACAAATTGTGGCATAATATATTTAAACAAAATTACATTTCACAAATGCAAATGGCAAACTTACTTCTGTCAAAACTTTGCTAGTGTAAAAGAAAGTAATTTTATTGTTAATTAAAGAAATTAAAGGGAAAGGGGAAAAGTACTATAATAATCGAAGTCAGGATTTTAATTAACATTGTATTTGTTTCCCCTATCCCCAAATCATGAAAATGAATCAGTTTTAAATCATATCTGAGTGAATGTATACGTTATAAAACTTAAAAATTATAATGTTTTTAAAAAAATTACGCTGGTAACAGGAATTTCGAATTTTGCATATCAATCATAAGATTCATGAATTACTTTTATTTTATAAACGCTATGAATGATTTGTTAGAAAACTCTGACTATATAGCAGTTTTAAATTAACTTTCTAATTAATTAATTAACGATTCTATATTAAGAAAAATGATGTAAAAATAGAAATCAATATTTTTATTTATATCATTTTGTTTTGCAAATCACTGAATGATAAAAAAGAACAAGTTTTAAACAATATTTGAATGAATCCACCCCTTTTTGAAACTTTATAATACATACATTTTTTAATTTACAAAAATTCCGATAGTAGGAATTTTGAATTCTGCATAACAATCTTAAGAACCCTGAATTATTTTTACTATATAGAACATTTTGAAAGATCTGTTCAAAAATTCTTACTATATCTTAATTCTAAATTAACTCTTTGATTAATGACTTAATGATTATAAATTAAGAAAAAATAATATAGTAATCGAATTCGCGATTTTAACTAATATTGTATTTGTTTCATCTATTTCCAAATCACGAATTTACAAATATTCCAAAGACAGGAATCTCGAATCAATCCAAAAAACTATTATTTTTATTTAATTTATTTTTACTTTATAGAACATTTTGAAATATTTGTTTGAAAATTCTGACTATATCACAATTCTAAATTAACTTCCAAGAAAACTTTAAATAGGTTAAGTGTAAAAAAGATTACAATAGAGAGATCCATTTTAAAAAATTCCAAATCGCTAGTTTCACTGAAGCTGTCAGACACTTCTCATGCTTTAAACGTGATTTTAATTCTATGCGAGTCTCACTTCACTCACAAAAGAGTGAACAAAAAACTATCAAAACTATCTACTCCAGTGTCATTTCCATCAACGTTAACTCACAGACACATAGTCTCCACCAAACTTCTAAGCATCGATGCAGCAGCGAACAATGAAGGAAGAAAGAAAGAAAAAATAAGCAAGACCGACAAGTCAGCCTCTTAGTTGACAGGGTTTTCATATTTTTCAACGAATTATCCCTCATTTTTCTCGTAAAAATAAAGACCTCCACGCGTTCGGAGGAAGGCATTCTGAACAGCATCTTGAGTAACTTCTAAAGATGGACGTCGAGTCTCTCACGTTAATGGAGTGGATTGAACAACAAAGCCTGCCAGAATCACGTCATTTTTAGAGAAAGAAAAGCTCGGCAATTACAGCTAAGTGGCCTTCCTGTTAAAAATGACGCTCAACTATTCTTTCCGATAGCACAGAAGAGTATCTCGCCTGTCAGAAGGACCTAAATTTCGTTTTGATGTAAATGGGTGACAAAGCTTCAAGTGGACGAAAAGATATTATGAAAGGTGTCCCTTTTTGTTCCTCATTTTCGATCCTATTCCATTTCTGGATTGAACAAATGGATCTCAGTGCGCTGAGTCTTAACATTGCTGACTAAGTGGAAGATTTGAAGGGAAAAATCTGACATCCTCAGATAATGCAGTCAGGATACTTCTATATATTGGCTTCCTTTCTTAAAATGCTTATTCTGCATAAATTTTCATCTCGGTTGTATTCTTTTTATTGGTTATTTTGTCGAAAATATGGATGGCGAGATTTTCATATAATTGGCACCCCTTTTTTAAATGAATTTCTTATTTCTTTGATATCTATCTTTATTCTAAATTGATTTCGACTTCATTGTTGTTAAGATTGAAAACCTTATTGATCTGTAAGTATTTTTAAATACATTTTATTAATAATGCGATCAAAGTTGAGCTTACAAGTCTTATTCTAATAAAAATCTTTTAAAATTTAGGTTGGTTATAGGTTTTTAAGTTTAAAAAATAACTGTCGGCAATGTAGTAATTATCGACCTGTTTATAGTTGAAATCTTTGTCTTCATCAAAATGACCTGTCAGCAGATTTGAAATTCGCATTATTAGTTTTATTCCTTCGATATGCATCCCTATTCAAAACTGTTCCTTAATTTCTTAGATTGTTTATAAGCATATTCATTATACTTTTTTTCAATCATTCTATTAAAACTATCGTCAGAGTTGTGTTAATCAATGTTTTCGGAAATCTGATAAAAATATAAGTTGGTAACAGGCTTTAAGATTTCAAAATGAGTGGCAAAAATATACTTATTATTGAACTATTTCTAGTTGAAATTTTTATCCAAATCCATATCAACAAATTTGAAATATGCTTAGTCTGCTGTAAGTTTTAATGTTCATTTCTTAATTACTCGCCACCTGTGGCTATTTAAAACTGCTCTTGATTCAAATGAATTGTTGTCAGATATAAAAGTACTGCTATTATAACATTCATTCCATTAAAAATGGGGGTTTTGTCAAATATGAAATGCAGATTCATTTTATTAACTATGTGATATAATCAAAAGTAAAGTAGTTAGAATTATAGGACGGTATTAGATATTAAAAACGACAGATAAAGATTTTTTAGTTATTGCTCTGTTACTAGTTGAAATTCCTGTTTTCATCAAAATGCATTATCTATATATTTCAATTTTGTTTAGTCTGTCGTCTATTTTAAAATTAATTTCTTATTTCCTTGGTGTCTATCCCTCTTCGAAATTACTCTCCACTTCGATTGGTTTGCTATCAAATATGTAATCTTCATCGACATGTTAATATTTACAAGCCCTTTCTATTAACAATGTGATAGATATGAAATCTTCCTTTTTTGTTATTTTTTTTAATATTCTTATATTAAACATGTCATCATAATAATATTTATGCCGATTCAAAATAAATACGTTCATCGTTAAAACTATATGATGGCATTAGGCGTAAAGGCTTAAAAATGACTGACAATAATTTACTACCTATTGCTATGTTTCTAGCTAAAAGTTATGTCTATTTCAAAATGCTTTGTCATTACATTTGAAACATGCTAGGTTTGTTGTTAATTTAATTTCTTATCTTATTGCATCCATATTTATTTAAAATTACTTTCTACTTCGATTTTATTGGTTTCAAATATGAGATCTTCATTGTTTAGGTATTATATTTAACACTAGACGCCTTTGGCGACCAGCTGGTTCGCCAAGAGTAATGGGGTCTAAGATTTTCAATTAAATACTTATGTGCCTTGCTCTCTTTATAACTTCTCTGCCAGATATACTTAAACTTCAAAAGTCACGTAACACTGATTTACTAAATTAATTATATAGATGTTGCAAACGATCATAGAAACCCTTGTCTTGTATTTCTTTTCTAGAAAACATAACATTTAATATTTATTTAATTTCATCCAATCACGTGGTGAATGTTACATTTTCTTTTATTTAATTTGCAGTTATAGTTAATTTATTTTTTAATTTGAACTTCTGTAAGTATGATTTCAACAGTTTAATAGAAGCTATTTTTTTCCCTTTGCTCGTTCATTATTTATTTTAGAAAATTTCACATATTATATTTCTTTTATTTTATCCAGTCACGTGCTAAAGGTTGCATTTCTTTAGATTTAATTTGTAATGATAGTAGTTTTTTTTTAGTTTGAACTTCCGTCAATAGGATGGCAACTTCATGATAAAACCTAATTTTTCTCCCTTGACGTGCTCGTGCAGATTAAATTTTAGTGTTTTGTCCGAAATACATTGTTGTAAAACATGGTTAAAATATTTCTTTAAAAATTCGCTAAAAATAAAAGCTTAAGTTACACATTATACACTGATACCATTAGAAAGCTAATTTTTTTATCTTTAAATTGATGTAAAAATCATGTTTGTGCGATAATATTTTCAGAAGTTATAGCGGAAAAACGTCGAAATTTCGCTTAAATTTTAATTAATTCAAATTCTAATTAAAAATTCGGGAAAAGGGCTCCAAAGTGCACATTCCCTACTTTTAAGGTATACATATACCAAATTTGGTAGTTGTAGATCCAACGGTCTGGTATGTAGAGCGCCAACACACACACACATTGAGTTTTATTATAAGTATAGATTATTATATTAAACGTGTCATCGTAATAACATTCATGTCTTTTACCAGTAATTTAAGTATATATATATATAATAGGTGATAGACTTTAATATTTAAAAATGATCGACAACAATTCATCAGCTACTGGCCGATTTCTTACGAAATTTTTTCTAAATTTTTGTCTTTTAAAATTTATTGAAATCAAATTCAATTGTGACTGGTCTTTTGAGATTACATTTTTTTTAATTTTTCAATACCTAGTTATGATCACCAAATCTAAATAACTAGTTGTGTTAGCCTAGCTTTTTTGTTGACAGGAGTTATGAAATATTGATATTCAGCGATAAAAAGACAGTCCCAAAAATTTAATTAAAAACCAAAATTTTGGGGAAGAACTAAACATGAGGTCACAGGATAAAATTATGAAATTCCTTTTTTTTTATTCTACGATTTTTTTTTCAATTATAATATCTACATGCATGCGGAGATAAAGACCGACATACAGCATGTGTAGATTGCGACTAACAATTTGAAGTCTTTTGCACAAAATTTCGCTTCTTGGCTTTTAAATGTACTCCTTTGGTTATATTTTAAAGCTTAAATTCTTTACATACGTCATTTATCTAGCGTTTAACATTTTATAGTAATCGTGTCCACTTGTAATTGGACAGACGGTAAGGCAGATCTTTTTTTACGTATTTCATTGAACATATGATAGAAATGGACGAATTTGGTGAACATTCATATATTAATAGTTCATATGTCTAATTCAGAATATTTTTAGTACTAGGGTGCACTAACAGATGCAACTCTAGGCCTAAAGAAAACTGAAGCGGAGATTCCATGATTTGATAAAATATCGAGTTCGAATTTGAGCAGTACAATGTTTCTCTCTTTGTGCTTTTCATGTACGCGAAAGTAAAAAAAAAAATGTATATTAAATGGATTTGGCATAGCATGCTCATCAGATTATATAAAATATATAAAATATCTAGCCTATGAATTTTAAAAGGCAAAATTCCAAAAATTGTCATTTTGGGTTCAAGAAAATGAGACGAAAATATTTTCATTAAGATCTAGCTGTCGAATTTTTTCACAAACTTACATTTTGTTTTTCCTTGTTGAATTAAAAAACATCTATAAATCTACTCCTTAAGTTGATTTCAAAGTGCCATAAAATCTCATGCACCAAAAAATTTGCTCCATCACGACCAAAACGGACAAATAATAAAATAAACGGAGGAAATAAAATAAACATTTCTGGGAACAATCGCTTTTTCCAAATTCACCGAAACCAGCCTCCCAAGAAAGAAAGCAAACGAATTCGAATTAAGTGGATATGTTCTTAAAATCTAATTATAATCTAAACACTCCCTTCACGAACGCTCTTCCAACTTCTTTCTGGAAATAACTGTACAAAAGCCATCAAGAAGCAGAGGTTCCACTGGCCGTTACTAAATACCCTTTTAAAGAACAGAAACTGGAAACAATTACTATACCGAGATAGAACAATAGTACAAAAACCATTAGCATTCCAACATTCAGGTGTAATTAACGCCAAAAAAAATTTCGAGAGAGTAATAATAAAAAAAATATAATAAAATAAAAAAGGCATCACTTAAAAGTTCCCATCTGGGCTGTATTTAGGTTGGCATGGTGCAATCTCTCTCGTAATTAAGCTCATTACCATGAATCATCAGCGTTTTAGTCTGAAATTGACGCCAGCCCCTAATCGCCATTTTGGGGTTAAATTCTTTCATCATATTTGAGATATAAAGGAAATGGGGTTTTGTTTTGCTACTTCACTGAAAATGCGTTGTTTTGATAGGCGTAAATTTGGTTTTGGTTTAAAAAAGATAATGATTCTTTTATAGTCCAAATAGGTAGTAAAAATATTCATCAAGTAATATCTGCAGTACACAGTATATTCATCGAGTATCCTTTGCAGTATATATTTGATAAATCCTAATCGCCATTTTGGGATTAAATTCTTAAATTCATATTTGAGATACAGAGGAAATGGACGGTTTTTTTCTTCTAGACTGAATATGTATTGGCTTAATAAGAGTAAATTCATTTCCTTCTAAAATTGATAATGTTTGTTTTGTAATCCAGATGAGTAATAAAAATATTCACCATGTAACTTCTGTAGTAATAATTTATTAAAAATATTTTGATATTCATCAAGTATCATTTGCATTAAATATTTGACAAATCCTAATCGCCATTTTGAATATAGAGGAAATGAGTTTTTATTTATATATATATATATATTGACTGTAAAGGCATTATTTTGATATGTATAAATTCGGCTTTTGTTTAAAAATGGTAATGATTGCTTTATGGTCCAAATGAGCAGTAAAAATATTCATCAAGTAATATTTGCCGTAAATATTTGATAATAATTTGTAAATTTTATTGCCATTTGCAACAGATATTTGATGAATCCTAATCGTCCGTTTGGGGTTCAATTATTTTATTATATTTTAGATATAGAGGAAATGGTAATTTATTTTTCTTCCTGTTTAAAAGTTGCTGTTTTGATAGGTGTAAATGCGATTTTCGTTTTGAAAGGTTAATATTGTTTTATTTTCTAGTTGAGTAGTAAAAATATTCATCAAGTAGCATCTGCGGTAGACGTTTGGAAAAAAAATTTATAAATATTCTTCAAGTATCGTTTGCAGTAGATATTTCAATAATAATCCTAATCGTCTTTTTAGAGTTAAATTCTTTTATTATAGTTGAGATATAGAGGAAATGAGTGTTTTTTAATTCTAGACTGAAAAGAAGTTATTTTGATAAGTCTAAATCCGCTTTTGGTTTAAAAATGGTAATATAAGTTTTATAGTTCAGATGAGTAGTAAAAAAATTTATCACGTAACATCTGCAGTAGATATTTAATAAAAAGTTTATGAATTTTCAAAAAGTATTATTTTGTAGTAGATGTTGATTAACAGTTTGTGAACACTCATTATGTATCAGTAACGAAATCTATTTCATGAGTATTTTGTAAATATTTATCAAATAATTTTTGTAGAATATATCTGATAAAAACTTTATCATTGATCAAATAACATTTTGTGATTAAAGGAATAATAAACAAAAACTTTCTTTTATGTAATTTTGTTCTAGGTGGGAAAGGTGCAATCTCTCTTGTAATCAAGCTCAACAATTCCTAAAAATGTAATGTTAGTAAAAATAGAGAGTTAAACAATGGAACAATATGTTTTTATTGCTGTACAATATTTCAAAAATAATGGAAGTTTAGCGGCAACGGTGCAAAAATTTGAGAAAAAGGACCCCCTAAATCCTGTGATTGACACCATTGAGAATTTTTATGTGGTTATTTGAAGTCAAAGATCAATTCCAATTAGTTAGAAATTCAAAGCTGCATCAACGGAATTCAGCCACATTTATACAAAGTGGTCATGGAAAATTTTGTCCGAAGAGTGTGCCCGTAAAGCAATGGAGACCATTTTCTCCATGTATTATTCTATAATGAATCATATCCTGTGTGTTTTAGTATTTAATAAAGATATAACAATGTAAATTCTCTTTCCTTAATTGAGGAAATTATTGATACAAATATATAATCACAAAAATTATATATTTGAATGAATGTGCAGGTTTCAAAAATGGTTTAGTTAGAAAAATCTATCGAATACTTTATAAGGATTTTTTTTACAATATAGTCTTTTTGTTTATTAATTTCATATACAAAAAATTAATTATGGAGACGTCTGCCAAACAATTTTATCCTAAAAATGTTGCAGTAAAAAATAAGAATATATAAATGAGGAATTTGTCAGATTTAAAGATTTCTCAGTCAGGAAGTTCTGTCGAATACTTGATACTGAATGTTTTTGACATTCTAGAATGTCTCTACCTATTAAATTCTTATAAAAAAGAGGAATTTTGGTGGCGGCAGCCAAATATTTGCATTTTAAAAAGGCTGAAGTAGTAAATTAAAATAGATGTATGATGAATGTGCAGGATTTAAAGATTTCTCAGTAAGATGCTGAATTTGATACTGAATTTTTACTCTCTTTAAAGTCATTCTGTTTATTAAATTCTTATACAAAAAAAACACTTTTATGAAGACAGAGGTGAAAAAATTGTATCCTAAAAATGTTACAGTAAAAAATCAAAATTGATGGATGATGAATTTGTAAGATTTGAAGATGTATCAGTCAGCACGATCTGTCGAGTACTTGATACTGAGAGGTTTCTTAATGACTCTCTAAAGTATTTCTGTTTATTAAATTCTTATACAAAAAAGCAATTTTGGTGACGGCAACAGTAGAAATGCATCTTGAAAATTTTGCAGTAAAAATGAAAATAAGTGGATGAGTAAATTATAGAATTTACAGATTTCCCAGTCAGCAATATTTGTCGAGTACTTCATACTGAATTTTTTGGCGGGCTCTCTAAAGTATTTCTGCTAATTAAATTCTTATACAAAAAGTAATTATAGAAACGGTGGCCAGCGAATTGTATCTTAAGAATGTTGTAGCAAAAAAATAAGAATACACGAAATGACCTCTTTTCATGGTTCTAAAAAATTATTATTTGGTTAAGAAAATAAATTATATACATGAAATGACCTCTTTTCATGGTTCTAAAAAATTATTATTTGGTTAAGAAAATAAAAATTCAGACCGTTATTAGGCTTCTATTTTTTTTACTTTCTGTAATTATTTTTTTCACTACATCGCAAATATCACTCCTATCATATTACTCAACTTAAATTCATAGAAAAAGAGAATTTCCTTGTTTATAAAATTCATCACTAAAGGGATATTTTTTTCCCTTGACTTTAGCTGAGCTACTTTGCTAAAGTCATGGAAAAAAAATATCCTCATCCCTTTTCTCGTCTTTTATTATTTTTATTTTCTTACGCTTTGTTTATGAAGAAAATGAATTACCCTAGATGCCTAAAAACCACACACTTCTTCAGAAGTTAGTGAAATAATCTAATTAGAGGGTTCACTTATCCGTTTCATCTATATACTTTTTGTGGTGGTTATAAAAATGCAATTATCACACTTGGGTAAGTCATGTTTACGACATAAATACTTCAGTAGATGCATAGAGGATGGATAATTTAATATAATTAGTTAAGAAAAAATTATACGAGTAAAAAAATATATTAGGCATTCATTTTGAAAGAGTCTGTGAAAAATTGATGTTTTTTTTTTCTTTCTAATTTTTTTTAGAATAGGAATTTAAGTTCATAATTCAGTTGATGTAACTTAAACTTGCTTTAAAAAATATTAAAACATGAATGATGATTGTAGGTTAATTTTGGTATCTTTAGAAAAAAAAATTAGGGAAAAATGTGTGAATTATTCGCTATTTTTTAAACTCTAAAACATAATTTATACTTTGAAGTTACAAAAAAATTAAAATATTTTCTTTTTGATGCGTTGATTCAAGTTTAGTTTTTGTTACTTTCTGAAATACGAAATTTTTTAATTAGCATTTTAGAAAAGTATTTTTAGGTGTCAAAAAACTCCGACAAGAAATTTTAATGAATCTCCTCGTTTCAGATCTTCACAATTTCGAAAAATTAACCTCTGAAATTACGTATGTCTGTATGCAAATACGATAATTAAAGCACCACACTCGAGGTTAGTTTGATGGAAGATGGTTATATTTACACTATTTTTTAAATTTCTGTAAAAGTTTTAAAGAAATCCAATCAAAACAACGTCCCTCCTGTTGTCCAAGTGTTTGAGAACACGTTAACTACAAAGTATAAAGAGATACATTTAGGAAATTTGTACACACAAAAGAGCGAAACCGTACCCAAATTTGAATAAAACCTGAATCGAACTTAACTAACTATCACAGAATACTTTTACATGTATGTAAATATTCTGTAATAGACATTCATGTAAACGCTATAATTAATAAATGCATATAAGTTCAGTATGGTATATAATTGAACCCCCGTAATAAGGGCAAAGTCATTCTATTCATCCTAGATGGTGCAATTGTTAAAAATCGAGAGACGTACCCTATTGGTTTAAATCGATGTCTTCCTAACAGCCGGCTTTTCCAATGACAAGTGCCATAAGGAACAACAAAATCCTTTGGCTACCTTAGGGCCGTGGTGGCCTGGTGGTAAAGTCTCGGTTTCGGAACCGGAGGGTATCAGGTTCGAGACTCGATTCCACCGAAGAACCGTCGTGTGAGGGGGTCTCTTGCACGTTAAATCTATAAGGCCAAAGTCCTCCCGTTGGTGTGGTGTGGTGTGGAGAGGGGGGTGCCAATTCAGATGTCGTCCTCGTCATCTGATCTTGGTTCAAAATTACGAGGTTCGTCCCAAAATAGTCCTCGTGTTGCTTTAAACGGGACGTTTATCTTATACTATAATACGAGGAATGGTTGCCAAGTCGAAAATCGCCCCAGAATTAATAAACTCCGGTAAACTTGGGGGTCTGGGGTTTTTGGCCACGAGGAATCGACTGGCGCCGGTTTTGTAGCGCTACGGTCGAGCAGTTTGGAGTTACAGATAGGATATTTTCAAACTTTATTAGTTCGCCATAGTGGCTAGTAAGTTTCAAGCGGTAACGTGCTGCCATCTATAGCCAATATGGCGAACTAATAAAATTTCCAGAAGATGATCCGGAATTCAAGGAACTGATCTCGAAATGGATGATCCATAACCCGTGTGGTGATATGAACCCAAGCGCTCCGTGCAGGGTCAGCAAACATGGAAGAGACCAGTGCAGATGAGGATTTCCAATGGAACATCAAGACATGACATCGCTGGTGGACGATGAAAAGCCGAGGTTTAACCGGTTATCTTTTCACCAATGGTTTCACAAATGTTCTTATGGCATGTATTGTTTTGATAAATCACAATTGAAAATTTAAATCTTCGAGTTAGCTTCGATACCTGTTTTCTCCGAGCGGAGCTCGGTCACCCACTGGTATAACTAAACTAAAACTAAACCTTTGGCTACCTTAAGGATATATGCTTACAACTAAACTTTTGTTGCTGTTGTTATTACTTATGGTGTTTGCGATAGACAATCCCATTGACGAAGTCAACAATTTAAGCCAAGGCGCTGGAGCTTCTGGTGGTAAAGGCCTCTAAATACGCAAGAGTAGATGTCTGACTTCTAGATCATATGAAGATAACGTTTTTACAACCCCTTTTCACTGAGTGGTTCTTTCACACAAATCACATCCAGAACACAAGGTAAAACAAAATAACTTAACCATGATAGAACACAACCATAACTAAAACAAAGCTCGAACCTTTGACTTCCAGATCATAAGGAACCACCCCAGGCCAGCTCGCCTGCTCTATTAGTTTAAAATAAACTTAATTATTTAATAAAATAGAGAGTTTTTAAGGGGGGGAGGGGTGTAATCAGCCACATATTTTAGTCACGGGGTCAGTTAAAAACCTTTGAGGACAAAATCCCGCGGATTTATCTAATACAGAAGATATTATCTTTATTTTCTGCGCCATTGTAGAAAAAACTATTTTTAAAAAGTTGGTCGCCAAAGGGTTAAAAATTATTTTTCCAATTTTCAAAGTAGCATCTTTTATTTAACGTATTTTTTTGTCTCATTATTTTCCACAAAAATTCACTAATGTAAATATTCCTTAAAAGTTTTTGCAATTATATCCAAAATGCAGGTGTGTACCCTAAATGATTTGTTATTTCTTTTTGGCAACGGAAATAACACTTCAGAAGTATAGTGATGCCACATTTGGATTATTGAAAAAAAATGAACAAACACACAAAAAAACAGCTTCATTAAAAACATCAAATGACAATATTAGTTACTCCAAATAACAAAATACTCATCCAAAATAAGGTGAACAACTTGAAGTTTCAAAACTTGTTAACGCATTTTTGTTACATTATTTTCCCCAAAAATTCACTACTGTAAGTATTCTTTAAATTGTTTTAAAAAGAAACATATCTTAAATACAAGTGTATACCCTAAACGATTTATTTCTTCGTTTTGGCAACGGAAATAACACTTCAGTACTATAGTGATTCCACATTTGGATTACTGAAAAAAAGGCACAGACACTCATAAAAAACACACCTTCATTAAAAACATTAAATGACAAGGTCAGTAACTCCAAATAACAAAATACTCACACAAAATAAGGTGAACAACTTGAAGTTTCAAAACTTGTTAACACATTTTTTTGCATTATTTTCCAAAAAAATTCACTAATGTAAGCATTCCTTAAATTATTAAAAAAAAGAATTATATCTTAAATGCAGGTGTATACCCTTAACGATTTGTTATTTCAGTTTGGCAACGGAAATAACATTTCACATGTATAGTGATACCAAATTTTGATCATTGAAAAAAAGGCACACACACATGAAAAACATTAAATGACAAGGTCAGTAACTCTAAATAACAAAATACTTATACAAAACAAGGTGAACAACTCGAAGTTTCAAAACTTGTTCAAAACACATAAAAAACTCATTACATTTTCCACTGCTTATCAATTTTACAAGAACCTAACAGGCGGCAGAAAATCTAGATTTCTCTCATTAAACCCTGTTTCCCGCGCAAAAAGCTCCAGCCAAACTCTATGTTGATGTCACGCGACGATGGTTTCATAAATAGTTAATGTAACTTAACGACCTCTTAGAGGACAAAGACCTCTAAAAACTCTCACGAGTTGCATTAAAAGTAACAGCAGAGCTCACCTATGGGAAATTGCCTCTTCGCCAGCAAACATTAAATTCCTTCTTGAAGTCGAAACAACAGGCTCAACAACAAAAAAAGTGGATATTAGCAACATGTGTTTTGCAAACGAAACACTACAGCGATAACTTTTTTTCTCGCCTTTAAAGAACCATTAATTTTGTACCTAAATCGTTTTCCATTGTTATGTCGCAAGAAAGCCGGGGCTGTAATTGATTCTAATTCGGAGTTTGGCGCCAGTTTGGCGGCGCACGCCATTTTACAGTTATTAATTGTACTCTATTGTTCCGCTTGTAGGGTGGAACTGATTAGCAGTTACTCTTTGTCATTTAAGGAAATGATTAAATTGAATTGCAGATTTTTTTGTTTAACAAAATTGGTTTTCATCGTACACGATGTCGTAATTGGAATCATTACTCTATTATACCTAAAGATTTCTTTTTTGGACATTTTATTATATTTTCCTACAAAAAGGATTTCCATAATTTTTTCTGTTACATATAAACTATACCCCCTACCAAAATACGTCTAAATGTTATAGATTTAAATATGAAATAATGTTTTTCTCACCAACGTTTTATACATTCGTTTCTAATTGTTTTATATAAAATCTTAAATAATGTCGAGTACCTAATTCTGCCCATTTTATATTCGAATATTTTTATTTAAATTTTTAATTCTTAAATGTCGAGTCCCCAATTTTTCCCAAATTATATCCAGAAATTTGTACGCCAATTCTTAACTTTTCATACCAATACCAATTTTCCATACCATTTATGTCCATATCATGACCAAATACTTATATTTAAATTCTCAA
>JAPMOQ010055911.1:3300422-3364936 GCA_026543055.1 Argiope trifasciata
TTCCACCAGTCATCTCCGATACTTATTTAAATTCCTTAATGCCGAATACCCAGTTTTGACCAATTTATATATATATAGACTTAAAATCTTAACATTTAAACGTTTTGTACCGAATATTGCTCAGTTTATATCCAAATATTTTTATTTAAATTCTTAACACTTAAAAACCGAATACTCAATTTTGTCCAAATTAAATCCAAGTATTATTTATTTAAATTTTTTACTTTTAAATGCAGTGCCCAGTTATATCTAAATTCTTAATTCTGTAATACCGAATCCCAAATTTTGCCCATTTTATGACAAAATATTTTTTAATTCTTAACTAGAAAAATAGCGAGTACCCAATTTTGACCATTTTACCTCCAATACTTAATTAAATTTTTAAATATTAAACGCTGAAAATCAAGTTTTTTTTTTCAATTTATGACCGTACACTTCTATGCAAATTCTGAACTCTTAATTACTGAATACCTAATTATGTCCAGGTTATGTCCGTACACTTTTATGCAAATTCTTAACTCTTAAATAACAATTACCCAATTATGTACACTTTATGTCCAGTACTTTTATTTAATTTCTTCACTCTTAAATGCGGAGTACCCAATTTTGCCCATTTTACTTCCAATACTTATTTAAATTCTTAAATCTTAAATGCCTAATATCCAACTTCGTCAAATTAGTGCAAATACAATTTTATTCCAAATTTTTAACTTTTAAATACTGAGTAACCAATGTTACCCCCTTTATATCTAAAAAAAATTATTTATATTAGCTCTTCAATGCCTAATGCTCAATTGCGCCATATTTATCTCCAAACACTTTTATTTCTTAACTCTTAAATGCTGGGTATATAGCTTTACCAGAATTACACCTAGATACTTCTATTTAAATTCTTAACTCGTAGATGAAGTATCTAATTTTACCCACTTTAGGCCCAAATATTTTTATTTAAATTCTTAACTCTTAAATATCTAGTCCCCAATTTTGCCCATTTTATTTCAAAATATTTTTTTATTTCAATTCTTAAATGATGAACCACTTGTTTTCCCCAATTAACTACAATACTTATTAAAATTCTTAAATGCCGAATACTCAGTTTTGATTCATTTATATACATATACTTTTATTTAAGTTCCAATTTTGGCCCCTTTATGTTCCAATGGATTTATTTACATTCGTAACTCTTCAATGGTTAGTGTTAAATTTTACCATATTTATGTCTAAACACTGCTTTTATTAAAATTCTTAACTCTTAAATACCGAGTTGACAATTTTGTCCAAATTATACCTAGATATTTTCCCACTTACTTAAAGTTTTAAATTTTAAACACAGTATCAAAAAACTCTTTAATGCAAAGTACCCATTTTATGTGAAGATACCTTTGTTTTAATTCTTAACTCTTAAACGTAGAGTCACCAATTTGGCCTGCCTTTCCTCCAAAATTGAAATTCTTAAATGTCGAGTACTTTTTTCTCAATTTATATTCATATATTTTTTTATTTAAATTGTTAAATTTTAAATATATAGCACCTAATTCTGCCCACTTCATATCAAAATTCTTTTATTTAAATTCTAAATTCTTAAATAAGGAATATTTAATTCAGACCTATTTATATCCAAATACTTTTAATTAAACTCTAAATTCTGAAATAACGGGTATTTAATTCCGCCTACTTTATATCCAAATACATTTATTTAAATTCTAAAGTCTTAAATAACTTATATTTAATTTCACCCATTTTGTATACAAATATTTAAATTTAGATTCTTAACTCTATTTAAGAGTTAATCAAATTTTTTAAGTACTAAATTTTGCTCATTTTATGTCAAAATATTTTTATTTAAATTCTGAAATTCTGACTTCTCAATTTTTCCCATTGTACCTCCGTTATTTTTTTTTTTAATTCTTGAATCTTAAATGCTTTTCTTATTTAAAATTTTAACTTTTAAATATCCAGTTCCGAATGTCACCCATTTTATTTTCAAATACTTTTAAATATATTTTATTTTGCCATATTTATATCCAAAAAGTTTTTACTTAAATTCTTAACTCATAAACGTCGGGTAATCCAATTTTCCGCAAATTATACCCATATACTTCTATTTAAATTCTGAATCCGCAAATACAGTATCCAATTTTACCCACTTTATGCCCAAATACGTTCATTGAAATTATTATTTCTTAAAAGGCTATTGTTTAATTTTACCTTAATTAAGTATCAATACTTATAGCTATTCTTTTACGTTCTAGTACTTTTATCCTAGTTCTTGACTCTTAAATACTGAGTACCCAATTTTCCCTAATTCATGCCCATAGACTTTTATTTAAACTTTTAACTCTTAAATACTTATTACCTAATTTTACCAAATTTATACCCAGATTTTATTATGGTGCCACTTATTTCATTGGGACTATTCATGGCTTGTTTAATTGATATACTTAACTATCAAATATAATTGAGATTGCTCAAGAAAGAAAATATTTTTATTTTTAATATTTACATATAATTTTAATTAAATTTTATTTATTAATGTTATATAATTTTAAATGAAATATAATTATAAAATTTAATTTATCTTATTGTCCGTTTAAATTAATCAAATTATTTAATTCTAGTAGCTTTAAAAAAATTGGATTATCAAAATCAAATTTTGAAAATTGCCTGGATTTAACTTTTTTCATAAGTCATTAACATATTTTTGTTAATGTCAGTGATGATAGATACAAAATTTAGATACTGTGTATATCAATAGGAAGGATATTAAATATAAAGATGTGAAATGCTTTTCATTTAAAAGGAATGCTAATGCTAAATTTCAAATATTCCTTTCTATACATGAAAGCATAGTTTATTATTAATAATAAAAAACTATTACTTTTCACAAAACATCCTATTAAAGCGTTTTTGTTCTTCGCATTATTAAAGAGAAAAATTTCTTAAAAATTTGTATATCTATAGGGAGGAAATCCTTTATTTTTTGCATTTTTATTTATATAAATTATCTATTACATAGATATAACAGTATTCCTCATTTTTTTGAAAATACGAAAGAAATACTCCTTTCAAGCAACATATTAAAAATGTTATGCACTCACATAACTTATCATTAGTTTTTATTTGTATGAAAAGCTTTATAAGTGCATTGAGGCGTAAAGTTAAGAGAGTAAAAACTTTAAAATTAAGTCTAATAAATGAATGCTGTTTATTAGAGCATGAAATTGGCATCATCACAAAAATTACCTAAAACTTTAACTTTTTTTAAAAAAAGAACCAATGTTTATTTTTATTTACATAACATTTTCTCGAAACATAAACATTTTATAGTCAAAATGAAGAATATGAAATTCACCGACGCTCAAACAAAAAAAAACGTTTTCAAAATAAAAGTGGAAAAACAAAGAATCTTTGCCTCTTGGAAAAAAAATGTAATTGCAACAACGAAAATCATAATTGCCAAGGGGGGGAGATTAAATGCGTAGTTCTAAATATGTAATATGATGGCCTTAACCTAAAGTTGATGAAGTTTTTTTAATTCTTATCAAAGCGTGCATTTTTTATAATAATAAACTTGGTTGAAAATTATTATCTTCCTCCTCACAGTGTGAGGCGAAATTAATCATTATGGAAGTAAGGGTTAAAAAAAATTGGGGCAAATTTTTAATGAGACTTGCATGAATTTCAATGGAAAAAAATGTCTAAAAATCTCTATAAAAAACTGTTATGTCCCAACAGTATAAAGATAAAAACAGATGATAAAAATCCATTACTTTTTTCCCGTAATTTTTTTTATTTACTTTCCCCTATCATATACTTCAAGCTTGTTTATACGAACACACATTAGCTCAAAGCATTATTGGTGGATAAAAAAAATCAGAATTCGCAACCAGCATAAAAAATTGTCTTTGCTCTAAAAAATGTAATTAAAGTGTTATTTTTTTAACTATGAAAGAGGACGAAAAAAAAACGCAATAACAATAAAAAATAATAAAAATAAACTCGAACGATGATGCCTACCTTTATTATTATTTTTTTTCACTTCCGTCTGAAAAGAAATCTTCTCTGCTAAAAAAAAGAAGAAAAGAAAAAACTAACATTTTTTTTAATCGTTTGGTTCCTTTTCAAAAGCTACAGATAACATAAAACAAAGGGGGAAATTACGAAAACGTTTTAGGAATGGAAATATTTATGAAACTTAGTAAATGCAAATTATTTCGGTCGTAATAAATTTCTTCTTTGATAATGGGTTACTGAAGTTTTCTGCGTTTCAGGAGGAAATAAGTAGGGTTATTTTTTTCTCCTACGACTGCTTTCGAGATTCAGGAATGGTTTATGATGTAAGTGAATTGAAGAAGAATAAAAAAAAAAAACTTTCACGTGACTAAAAAGTGCTCTGATCTTTGAGAAATTTAATGATGTTAATGATGTGTTATAAAAAATGAGCCCAATTAAAAAACTATATCCCGTCACTAATCATTAAAGTTATGCGCATTATGAAATATTTATTGCTGTCATAAATTTTCAGACTGGAATTACATTTGCTTTCTGCTACATATCATTTGTTTGAATAATTATTTAATATGTTATTGAAATGAAGTGCTTACTCTCATGTAATTTGTGAACATTTTAGAACCGGCAACCATTGAATGTATCCTAGAAATATGACCCTTTATATAAGATATTTTTTCTAAATAAACTCATTTCATTAACAATAGATATTAAAAAAAAATTACTGAAAAATTTCAAATCCATGACACGAGCTTGCTTAAAAAAGATTTAGATCATTACATAAATTTTTAAACGTTGTTTTTCTGAAAAATGTGGATCCGTGTTACTTGCTAGTTCTTTTTCAAATAATCAAATTTATGCCAAAATTATTATGTCTACATTATATAAACTTAACTTTTAATCTAGTGTTATTGAACATGTCAATTGGATCAAATCTAAATCCATAAAAGTTTTTCTCATTTCACAAAAAAACATGACAAATTATTATAATGGTAAACGCTTGCTTGAATCCGGTGTAGATAAAGAATATACGTTATACATTTTTTTAAAAATATTTCTCATTATTTTAATATATCAGTAACTTTTTCATACTCAATTTCTTAGATGTTTTTAAATTTTTTAACGATTTCTATCAAATTGATTTTTAACTTAATTGTTGCTATTGTTTTTAAATTTTAAGGAATCTAAAATTTAAATTATATTTATTAAAGATTTATATTTAAACATAATTATTGTTGCAATGTTAGTCACAAAGTCTGAATGAATTTAAATCTTATTTGACTTCATGATAAATTTTATTAATCACTTAATACTGATAACTAGCGTCTTTTGGCATATATATATATATATATATATATATATATATATATTTGTGTGTGTGTGTAAAAGAAAGTTTTATCAAAAGCCCTATATTGAAAAGTGGACTGATTGCACCAGTTTTATTCTACATTATTTCACCATTTTGTAAGTGGATCTAACCAGTTATAAGGACCCTTTTTTGCTATGCAAATGTAATTCTAAATAATAGTCTTTTTGTTTTTGCTCATCAAACTGGCATCGTTTGGCTTGTCTAAATTTATGCTATTACTAACAAAGATAGCAGCTGGTTTCAGAACATATGCAGCTCCGTTTTAATATACGAATTAGAGAGTCAAAATTCAAAGAAAACATTTACTTTTCTACGAAATGTTTAACAAACTTTTGCAAACAATCTTTACAGACATAATAGCAAGCGGAAATGCATTCGTTATAAAACTGAGTAAGTATTATTTGAAAAGAATACTAAATAACACCTGCAGCCTGAATAATTCATTAATTTACATAACGAATATCGAATGTCCCGAACGAGACGAAAATCAACAAACGCAAAGTCGAGACCATGCCATCTAAAATATTCCTCAATCAACAGGTTTGTTCAGAAGTTAAGTAAAGTTCATTCAATTCAAACAAGTGTCCAATAAACCTATTCTTCGCGCCTGAAGGCTTTGAACAGCTTGGTGAGATGTGTATTGTGACAACAGACAGGTGTTAAAGGTTTTAATTGCTAGAAGGGTTATGACAGGTGTACTATCTGTTTCAGAATGTAATTTCGAGAAAATATGCAAATGGTTATGCCTGAATACATATTCTTCGATGGCAGGTAATTATGAATTGGCATATAAATTACTCATTCATATATGAATCTGAAACGGGTACATTCTCAGAAATGAAGTCAGTGAACTATTTTATGCGAAAATTTAAATAATGGAAAGCTGGAAATTAATATAAACACGTGTACCAAGTAAATGTCACGTTTATGCGTCTGTTTTAGAGACATTCGGGAGTTCTGATAAACTGTGGTAGCGATTTTAGAATAAACATATTACATTTTTGGAAGAATACTGTAAGATGATTACCTTCTTATCCTGTTAACATTATTTTAGATGTGATTGTCGTACATTGATTAACACAAGATGTTGTCGAGCATCTCATGCGTACTGATAGAGTGGCTAAGAAATAAATATATGTTATTTTCAGTGAATTTTAGATGTAAATGTATAAAAAGACAAGGTTTTATTTGTCTTCAAAGAGATCTTCTCTAATCATAATACTCATGAATATGCAAATCAATAATTAAGCCTATCTATGGCTGCTTAATTCTTTAAAATAACTATTAAGATGCAGTGTTTGCAAATAAATTGAACTATTTTTCAAAGAAAATGAACTGATACTACATGTTACAAGATAATGATATAATAAAAATCTATAACCGTAAAAATAAACATTATAAACAGCAAAAAACGCGAGATTCAATAGAAACTGGACTGATTGCTAATCCTCTGAAATTGAGGCATACGTAGCTGGAAGATTTATTACTAAAATCGGATAAGAACAAATAATTATTCATTAAAAGGAGAAAAAAATACAGAATGCAAAATGCACACGCAGACAAAAAAAATGTTAGCATTGACCTACAATTCGGTCCTTGAAGGGAGAATATAATACACCAGCATAAATATTATTTATTCAAGCTCAGGTTTATTCCCACATTAATGAATCCGACACTCTAAACATTCAATAATCTTTGTTTGAATACGTATCTTTATATGAATACTTAAATTTTGTTTTTTAAGTAAACCTTGAGGAAAGTTATAATGGTTTTTAAATTATTTTATGTTTTTAAATGCTGTTTTCTCAAATTCCAATTTTGGTAGAAATTTTCTAAGGAACACCTCACAAATTGAAATATAATGCATGGCTGTAGTTTTGTCTTTTTTCTTTTGGGGGTAGGGTCAACTTTAGTAAATAATATTACTGACTCTCCGTCCCACCTGAGGACACTAGGAAATAAAAACTGAATGATCGAACCGACACTATGACAACATCGACGGGAGCTATGGTTGAGTCCTGAGGCCAGTACCGGTCACAGTAGAACTCTCTCCATTGAAAGTACGCCCCATCGTCGATGAGAGGAGCCAGTTCCTCCACTTTTATTGCACCCACCGAGCTGGCTAGATGGCCGAAGCATCTCAATTACGAGGTGTCTCCCCTGGGGTTTTTAAATTTGAGAAAATATCGTTTTATGTACTTTGCAGTTTCTGAAGTAGAGAATCAAGTAGTAGTAGAATCAATTTATTCACTTATAGAAATATTTGTTTGATTTAACGCTTTAAAGTGTGAAAAAAATTGAAAATTTCACGTTATTAATAATCCTAACTGTAGTATTCAAAGAATGTTGGAAATATAAATTACTTTTTAGTTTGGCGTAAGATAATATATTTCTTGGACCATTCATAAAATTATAATCACATTGTTTGAGAAACAACTAAACTAAAAGATTGCTGCCTTATATTTCTACTTAATCGAAAGAAAAAAATCTCTGTTTTAGAATTTTTAAAGAATATTTTTCACTTAATTGTCATATTACAGCTTCATAGATGTTAATTTTTTATTAATGTTCTTTATGCAAAATTTCAAAAATATATTTTTGAGTGTTTTTTCAAAAAATGTAGCCTAATCGTAGTTGCATATATTTGAATTGATTTTTTTTTAAATAAAGTTTGGCGAAAAGGCGAATGATGTAAAATATTCTACTAATTTATATAACCTCTTAACCACTTAACTACTTTATTTCCTTTACTATCTGATAAGAGACATCTTCTATTTTTAAAATTTTTTTCATTTCAATTCAAATGGAAATCAATTAACTTATCTATGTTTTCGAAGTAATTTTAATCGTTATGATTGGTTTATTTTTTACTTACAGCTATCGAAATTCGATAAATCGATGCACGTTCGGCACTCGGGTAAAGCAGTTAAGAGGTAAATAAAATCACAGAAGGTATTTGAAACATTAACCGGTTATTCAATACGTATAAAAAATTATTCTATCTTTTTCATCTTCACAATATTTGGAATTAAAACTTCCCATCGGCCTTTACTACCTCACAGAGAGAGGAAGAAAAATTTAGAGAAAATACTCTGTCTTTCTGACGCTTTTCCTTCCAAAACGAAAGCTACCAAAACCATTCACCAAACCCAGTGGGCCGTAAAGTCCCCCGTTTCGTCATTAACACTTCGCAACACAATTTCTCTTCGCCCCATTCACCTTTTCCCGCGTTTAGGAGTTCCGGTTTAAAATTCCGTTTTCCCAAAACCTAAACGTTGGCGATAATTAAGACGATTTATCACCAGTCCCAGAAAAATATCGCCAACCCAATTTAATTTCTCATCACCTCTCTGGCGCGATAAAGCCCATTGGGAATAGCCCACTACGCATTAGGTCCGGCAGTTGGCGTCAGCAATGGCAATGCCTTTTCCTCTCCTTTATTGGTCATTGAGGACGTGAATCGGGTTTTCCCGGATTAATTTCAGGATAAAATGCCAGCACGTGGGGGCATTTTGGCGTAAGCTTTTATTTCGTCGATGAAAGGGTTGGGGGTGTTTAAAGCCGATAAGGTTGAATGTGGGGGTCGTTTGTGCGGCCTGTGATGTGTGAGAAGGTTCTGGTAATATCGAGTTAATGTCAACACAGGCACTTTCTCCTCAAGTACTTTGAGTTCGAATGTTTCCGGTTCAGCCCCTCGATCCACTCTGGTGGAGAGAAATATAAATTGCAGATGCCTATTCAGTTTCTTAGATGCTGAAAAAGTTCCTTCGAAGAGTTTTGGGGAACATGGGAAGTTAGATGAGTTCTGCAGGAAGAAGACTGAATAGTGTTCTGTCATGGTTATGATAGAAGAATATCTAATAAAACAGAATTTTTTGGTTTCCCATTACTTGCAGAGTTAACCACTTGCACGATTATCTCGAGTTATATCGGATTCGTATGTATTGAAGTTTATTATTATCCCCAAAAAAAACACAAGCAAAGCAGAATTTGTCAGTACTATTTGTTTTATCACGGTTTTATACGGCCAGGAGGAAATGGAAGAAAATATTTAGCTTTGATTGGCCGTTTGCCAAATTTTGTTGGCTTTGCTGTTCTTTTGGCTTGATTGGTCACAGGGGTTTCTCTATTGTATAGTATATGTCTCTTTATGGATTAGTAATGTATAATAAAGGATACTTGTGCTGAAAAAAAGTAGAATAAAGACGATGATGAAAGATAGCGAAAGCGATGATTTTTCAGATAGTTATTATGAAGGTAATGATTCCTGCTTCTGAAATAAAAATCAAATCCAACGACACAGTGAAATCTATGCTCTCGTAAAAGATATTCCAGAAGTAATCCAGTAAGAAAAGAGACCAGATAACTGTGTATAAAATGCCATGTATCATTTTTTGTATTGTCCCTTGTTTCAAAAATTTTATTATCATTTAAATTGACTCATTAACCACATTTCTTTCAGATAAATTCTTTTACGAAGATTTCTCATAAAAACCGGTCTATAAAAGTTCAACAGCAATATTTGAGAAAAATTATGAATAGTTACCATCATTATATTACGCGGTGCAACAGAAAACGCTATATAACCATCAGGAGTGATCTCCTGAAAGATATTCGTATATTCTCTGATAAAAGTGTTAATCCAAAAAACAAGCTGCATGAGATTAGCGTTCAATAATGAGGAAATATAATCCGTTGGCGTCAATTTAACATTTTTACAGAAAATATAATGTGTGATGGTATTTTAATAAGCTTGTTACAACCACTAGACATCAGTGATCATTATATTACGCGGTTGCAATTACGGCCCAATCCCTATTTATTACAAGTGCAATCTTTGGAGAGTATTTTGTCTGTTATTCCTTGGCCTGCGATCAAAAGTAATAAGTTTTAAAGTAAAAGTTTCAATTTTTTGTGTTTAATAAGTGTACTACAACCGACTGAAACAAACATTTGACATAAAATCAAATCAAATTTGACATTAAATCAAAAAATAATGTACTAAATTTGATATATTTAAGATATTGCTTTTAATTTATCGAGCTTAAATATTTCTGAAATTACAGACCGACCGATGATCAATCCCTTGCTGAATTTTGTTCAAAAGTTACTTGGTATATGTGTTAAAGATGTTAAATCTGTATACCGAATTTCATGTATCAAGCTCTTTTTTTTTTGTAATTATCGTGTGAAAGTACTTTAAAACAGCCAGACAGATTTCTACTGAATGGATTTGCTCAAAGTTTGGTAAAACTCTACAAATTTGATTGACCATGCACCAAATTCTTTCTGAACACGTTTTTTAGTTATCTTTGACACAGACATTTAGTAAGACAGATGGACGTTTTACAGAAATGTGTCTTCCGAACTCAGGGAGGTCTAAAGTAAGAAGAATCGTCAAAATCTCTTGCTCAAATTTTTTGATGATTACTATATTTTCTCTATACTGCGTAAACTAGAAAGTAAAAATATTTTAAATAATAGGAGAATTGTTGCTTTATTAAAACGAACAAAATTTGTCCAATTTTTAAAGGTATTTGCAATTTTTTAGAAATGAGAACATTGAAAATGATTTTAAGCAACTAATTTCTGCTGCTTTTAAATCTAAATGTGACTTATCTCTTGGAAAAGCTCTCTTATCATAAGAGCACTTCACCGGATGCACTTCAAACATGCAGATGACAATTTGCTGCATATCTAACTGGATATATATTTCTCTAAAAGGCCCAACAGTAAGCTTGGAAGCTGATAGTCATGAAAGGACTTCCTTTTATGGCAGTAGATAGCACATAGACTGGCAATGGTCATCTTGTAATTGATTATAGTTCTCATGTTATTTTTAATCTGTCTCCTGCATCGGATGTTTTAGGATACAATTGAGTACATTATATCCTTACTTATGTATGAAGTGAGATAAATAAATGGAGCTTAGCTTAGAGGGCCAAATTTTGAATTGAATATGTCGAAAGAAAAATTTTTAATTTACATTTTTTTTTTTTTTTTTTTTTTTTTGCTACGGATTGTAAGGCTTTCTTGTCCTACAAAATGCTTTAAATGATATAAGAAATTATATCGTATGTTGTTATCAATAAAAGTACAGTGGAAAAGATTACGAAAAATTATTAAATCTAACTTCTTCTATCTCTTAGTCCTATAAGTCATATTAAGTAAGGAACTTTTGGCAATCGACTTTTTAAATTGACCTTTTCAGAATTAACTCCATCAACGCTAATGTTGCTTCTATGAAATTACATAGTGTGTCCAAAATGTCTGGACGTCATTGAGGAAATATTCTTCCTTTTATTGAATACTAGCCGCCTTTGGTGACCAGCTGGTTCACCATGAGTAAAGCGTTCTAAAATTTTCATTTAAATTACGTATTCATTAGCCTTGAAGTAATTCCGGGCATTGATTGGCCTGAAGTTAATATTTTCTTTAATATGATGGATAATATTATACATAATAATATTATTCTTTATTTTTAATAATAATACTATTTTTTAATTTTAATCCGTCAGTTTTAACTATCGGTTAGGCTTCCAAAATATTAAAAATGTTTTTTCCGGTGATGTTGCCAAAATATTAAATATGTTTTTTTAAAGACAGCGAGAAAGGGAAAAAAGTATTGAATTATTGATACAGATATTGCAAACGATTACATAAATATGCCATTAAGTCGGGATTTCAATGCATATCCTGTCTAAATTTAACCAGGTTTACCGTAAATAAAGAAGATTTATTGATTTAATGATATAGATATTGAAAACGATTGTAGAAACCTTTGCATTGCATTTTTTTTTTTTTGAAAATATATTTTATATTTCTTTTATTTTATCCAGTCACGTGCTAAAAGTTGTATTTCTTTAGATTTGATTTACGATGATATTTATTTTTTATTTGAACTTCCGCCGTTGATTTCTTTCATTTTATCCAGTCACGTGATAAAAAAACATGGTTAAAATATTTCTTTAAAAATTCGTTAAAAATAGAAGCTTAAGTTATACATTAAAACTCTGATAGCATTAGAAGACTAATTTTTTAATCTTTAAATTGATGTAAAAATCATGTTCATGCGATCATATTTTCGGAAGTTATAGCGGAAAAACGTCAACATTTCGCTTAAATTTTAATTAATTCAAATTCTAATTAAAAATTCGAAAAAAGGGCTCCAAGGTGCACATTCCGGACCTCCAAGGTATACATGTACTAAATTTGGTAGCTGTAGGTCCAACGGTCTGGCCTGTAGAGCGCCAACACACACACACACACACATTGAGCTTTATTATAAGTATAGATGATTGCTTCAATATCCATGGAGCATGCTTTGTTCTTTAGAGATGCCCACCCTGTAACGTTCCCTTGTGTTATTCACGATTAGCGGTATTTTTCGATAGCTGCTCACAACTTATTAACGTTTCCATTGTTAAACACCGCCAGCTTTTGAGATGGTGAATCTCCTAAGCTAATTGTTCATATCTGATCATCAGACCACACGTGAAGTTCTTTGTGGGGTTGGGATCTGTCGTATGTTCAAAGGAAAGATGTCCCATAGCTGGGTTCCGAGAAATCCCTTTGTGATGGAATCACTCACACCTGTTACAGACCGGAAAAGCTAGGACGCGCCATTGGTTGGTCAGCCCGACTCCAAGAAAGACAGAGGCGACAATAGAGGGAATTTTTTGCTGGATGATTGGTCGATGGAAAGCCGACGTGGACGAATAGAGTTTAAGGAAGTGGGCTTTTGGAGAGAAGAAAAGTGACGGTTTGTCTTGGAAGAGAGGACAGAGACCCTGAATTCCGGACTGCGATTTCGACGCTCCACCTGAGTAATGGTTCTGGTTAACACCCTGTTAAAGTCTTGTGGTGTTTTTCTTGGAGTAAAATGGAGGACTGTTTTCACGGTAGACATTCAACCTACAAATGTTGTGTAAATCGTAACTTTTTAACCTAGATTAGAACACATTGTTCTTCTGTAAAATTATAAGGGTGTAAATAAAGAATTTATGTGGAATCCCACTCTCTCATTTGATAGTTAAAGATCAAGTCATTACATGAGTTAATGACATGCCGTTATGATAATGTGTAAGAGTGAGAGAAATTCTATTAACTATAATCAAAATCCTTAATTTCTTCCGAAATGTAAATCAAATACTTCACAAAAGAGCCTTTTTGTTTGTTCACATAAATGTGGCGTGAAGAATAGATGAAAAAGTGTAGAAATTAAGCTTAATAAAAACACTGTATTTCAAACCATTTTCCTTTTTCCGATTTTTGGCAATATTAAAATAATTTTAATAGCCCAATTTACGACAATAGATTATATCTCAAGCCATTTTCATTTTTCCGAATTTTTTAAATATTAAAATAATATTCATTAATCTAATTTACGACAACATATTACATTTCAAACCATATTTTCTCAATTTTGGCAATATTAAAATGATTTTTATGAGCCTAATTTACAACAAATGCTTACATTTCAAACCATTTTCATTATTTTATCTAATATTTAAATCACGTGAGTTTGCTCTGTTGCTGAAAAATACAGAAAATGATTCAGTTTAAAATCCTTGCAGATTACAAGACAAATTTTTCGATATTCATTTACTGATATTATGCATCTTAATTTAACTATGAAATCACTAACAGTTGAAAAACCTTGTTATTCTCTTACTCAAATAAGTAAGTTCTCACTCACACACACGCACACAAAATCTGCGATCAAGTTAGTTTCCATCAAGATACGAGGGTAAGGGGCAAGAGCCCCAACTTCCTACTTTGCTCCCCACCGATTTTGCTAAGATATGGATATCACAAATGAGATGCATTGTCGAAAGTAATCAGATTTTCTGAATAATATCAATTAAGAAGTAAATCTCTTTCAGGATCATCAAAACCTTTTAATTTTGAATTTTTTTCAAAACTTTTTAATTTTTTTTAAATATATATTTCTTTAATTTAACTATGAAATCATTAACAGTTGAAAAATTTTGTTTTTCTCTTATTCAAATAAGTAAATTCTCACTCACTCTCTCTCTCTCACACACAAAATCTGCGATCATGTTGAATTCCATCAAGATACGAGGGGCAGGGGGCATATCTTAGCAAATTAGTTGGGGAACAAAGTAGGAAGTTGGAACTTCAACTTCCTACTTTGTTCCCAACCGAATTTGCTAAGATATGGATATCACAAATAGAGATGCATTGTCGAAAGTAATCAGATTTTCAGAATAATCATCAATTAAGAAATAAATCTCTTTCAGTAGCATCAAAACTTTTAAATTTTGATTTTTTTAAACGTTTAAATTTTTTTAATAACTTTTCTGAATTTAACTATGAAATCATTATTACGTCATGATAAATCTTGTTTTTTTCATATTCGAATAAGTAAGTTCTTACTCATACACACGCACACAGAATCTGCGATCAAATTAGTTTCCATCAAGATACGAGGGGGAGGGGGTAAGAACCACAATTTTCTGCTTTGCGCCCAACAGACTTTGCTAAGGTATGGATATCACAAATAGAGATGCATTGTCGAAAGTAATCAGATTTTCAGAATAATACCATCAATTAAGAAGTAAATCTCTTTCAGTATCATCAAAACTTTTTGATCAAATGTTTGATGGATCACTTTTATCAGCAGGGCGTTTTCTCAAATGACATTTAAAGGAGTTGACTTTATTAAGCAGGGGATCTAAAGCCATTAAAAATTTAGTTCTCCGTGTAAAAATCTGAGTACTTTCTTTTTATCAAGCCACAGAAAATAAATTTACAAAAAACTATAAATGAGAAATTAGTGCACAATTTTTGCTCAGACATTTTCATTTATAACATTAAAATTTTGATTTTTCCTCATTTTTTGATACAATAGGAGATAAAAGTTAATTGAAAAAAAGATGTGGAGATATGCAAAAATTATAAATGAGAAATTAGTGCACAACTTTTGCGAAATCCTAATAATAATTTTATAACTCTATTGATAATTTTATAACTTTATGACTCTATTTATAATAACTCTTTATATCATTAAAATTAAGTTCTTTTTGCTAAAATTTTGATTTTTCCTCATTTTTTTATACAATAGGAGATAAAAGTTAATTGAAACAAAGGTACGGAACTATTCATAATTCGTCCTGATCACAACAATAACATTCTAATCTATGTAGAACAATCAGAAATATAAAACTCTCATGAAAAGTAATCATAATAGCCCCGGCATTTTGGTATAGGGGTTGCGTGTCTTCCCCGTGATCTGAGGGCCTGGGTTTGAGTCCCGGGACGGGCGTGGTTGTTATTATGCATTCTATCTGTGAGTAATGTGTGAATGTACCCCCTGTAAAAAGGAGTTGTGCAAGCGAATGGGAAACATGAAGTAGCTAAGTCGTACTCTTGGCCCTAGTTGGTTGCGCTACTGAAAAACAAGAGACACTAGTTTAGGCTTAAATCGCTGACTATCGGTCGGCCGACTTGTAAAAGTGCCAACAATAATCATAAAAGCAAAACGCTCTTGGTTTCGACATGATTTATATCACAAGATATATAAACAAAAATGCGATAAAAACTATAAATTAATCCTATGAACCACCCCAGTTACGATAGAACATCGCTCGAATGAGATATGTCCGCCATCAGAGTGAAAGTAACTGGAGTGTAAACCTTAATTTACTCACTAAAGAAGCGAAATCATTCAAACGTACTGGAGCAATCACAAAAAAGTAAATGGAAAGTAATGAAAAAAAGAAGTAACTCCTACCCCGATGTAACATGTGGGATAGTTGTGACTCTTCAAGATGATAATGAGATAGAATTATGGGGGACTCCTATGAATCATTACCCGTCATAATGCAACATCGCTCTAAAGCGATAAGTCCATCATCAGAGTTGAAGTAACTCGACTCCAAATCCTGATTTACTCACCAAAGAAGCTTAAACAAACCACCTACTGAACTTCACACTAGGGTGTTTTTGATGGTGTCATATCAAAGGTAAGAAAAGCAAATAATAAATATAACATATAACATAATATAACAAAAAATTATGTGTATTTTTTTGTAATTTCTTGATATAAATGAGACAATAAAAAATTCTTACAGATTTTTTCGCAAATGGACGTTAATTTAATTGAAGCTATCGTTTGACTCTCTGTGAAGGTAAAAACAACTGATTCATTTTTGTGCAATCGTTCTATAGTCAAAAAAAAAATTTATAAATTAATTTCTGCCCAGTCCATAACATTATTTTGATCATTATGATGAAACGCAACTTAATCTAAGTGTCCCGTCAAAGAATTCCGTGTTTTTTTGATAAAAGTGTACTACTGTTATTGTTAAAATTAAAATAAAAATTACATTCCTTGAGCATTGGTTCTGATGTACGATATTTATTTCCACTTTTATTTCGTTGATATAATTTTTTTCATGTGTAGTCATTTGCATAAAACTCAAATTTTCAAACTCACCTCATCAAATAATAATAAACTCATCTAATAAAATAATAGTAAATTCATCTAATCTAGTAATAATAAACTAATCTAATCAAGTAATAATAAAATCATCAAATCAAGTAATAATAAAATCATCTAAGCAAATAATAATAAACTCATCTAATAAAGTAATATTAAACTCATCTAATAAAATAATAATAAACTCATCTAATCTAATAATAATAACGCATCTAAGCAAATAATAATAAACTCATCTAAGCAAATAACAAACTGAAATGCTAACTAAATGCCTCCAATTTTTATAGTTTAAAAATTAGGAAAGTCAATTTCCAGTTCAACAAACTGGTAACAGAAAACGATTAATAAATTAATATAACTATATTAAGATAAATAAATTATAAATAGTGAAAATTAAAGATTTATTTGTAAATGAGTTACATCGTAACTCTTAGAATACCATACGAAATCCACTCTAAGTATGCATTTCGTTTAAAAGCTCTGAGTGCCAACAAATGTCCTCCTTTCTAAAAATTGGCCAAAGTGTCCTTTAAAGGACATTAAAGGATCCATCAAGGTAGCCCTCTCGGACGCAGCTGTGGAACTTTTAGTCGAAATCGATCTTAAGTTTCTTTAATCACAATCAACTGTATACTCAAGTTAAAATATCGCTTTCCATTGGAGTATCGGGTATCAGGGACTTTAATTAGAATGGCCAGCTAAGCAGGGAGGTTCGAAGGCGACCAACAAGTGTCGGGGGAGTCATTTGTCGAAAACCCTCGCCGCATTAATTGGGAGATGCCTAGTACACCCCCCTCTCTCCCCAGCTTGAAAAATGAGTGCTGGCTTCATTAACGAAATGGAAACCTTTCTGCTAGGATTCTTCTTCGACTTCCAGATCTCGAATTCGGCCACATGGTTTAAGGGGGCGGCTAGAAAGTGCGATTAGTTTGTTTACAGGTTGTATTTATTGGGAATGAAGTGACTACTGACCCTTCATCACATGCTCCATTATTACCCAAAGAGTCGTTTCGACCCCAAATTATCAGACCCTTGCCCCTTATCTTATTGGCTATTTGTATAGGAATAAAATATGAATAATCTAAATATTTATTCATGCAAGTATGTTTCTATTTGTCGGCATCCTGACCTAGGGGTAGCGAGTGCTGCCTATGATTTGGGTATTCCGGGTTCGGGCATGGTTGTACTTTACCCAATGTTCTATATGTGTGGTATGTGAAAGAACCCCCTGTAAAAATAGGTTGTGCAAGTAATTGTGTGTCATCTTTATATGACGTAGAGTCAGACTTCTGCCTTTGGGTGCTCAGGGGTCTTTACCCTCAGAGCTACAGCATCCCTCTCTCCCCGATCTCTTAGACTTGGTTTGAAATGGAATTTCATCCAAGGGGGCATAAGCGAAATTAAATAGCTATTAATCTTTCTACACATTAATCCATTGTTTGTATATTAACCCCTGCTAGGTCATTTTGATCCCAAATATTCAGATACTAACCCCTTTTCTTATTGGCTATTTGCATAAAAAAATCTAATATGAGCAGAATATATAAATATTTTTGCATGAAAATATGGGTAATGTATATTATGGGGAGAATATATAAATATTTTCGCATAAAAATATGTTCTTATTTAAAAATTTTTAAAAAAACGGACTCTTCCTCTTGTTTTTATAGCTTTTTTGCACTTATTTTATTTTTTCATACAGTTTTTTTAAAGCAAATTGATTTTTCAGTTATAAAAATATTGGAATAATAAGAAAACCTATAATTTTCATAAAATTTATGCTCGAAATTTTTTGAAAAAAGATGCTTTAATACAAAACTTTGAAAATTCATTAGTTTTGTCTTTTATTTTTATATACATACTCAAAAACAGCTTTATTCTTATCCATTCAGAATAAAGCGAGACGTTAACTAATGATAATTTATTTATATTATAAAAGAGTGCACTTTATATAAGACCTTGCTTTTTGTTATACGGAGAAAGAAGCCCAAACAGATTTTACAGAGAGGAATCAGCATTTTTTTCCAATTCTTATTTATTATGATCACTTTCCTAAATGATTAAATGACGAATCTGAGCTTTCATTATTTTCTCTATAAGTAGGTAAGCCATATTACTGACTCTCCGTCCATCCGAAGGCACTAGAAAATAAATACGGACTGATCGGAAAAGCTGAACAGCAGCACTGGCTGGAACTGTGGTTAAGTCCTAAGGGCCATCACCGGCTGCAACTGAAGTTAATATGATTTTTGATCCTCATGAATGAACCCAATTGAATCTTCTTACGAATGTTTCTTTATAAATACAGAAAATTCTTCTTATCAATGACTCCTGATTCTGATGAATGAACCGACTGAATATTCTTTTGAATGATTCTTTATGAATAGAGAAAAATTCTTCTTTTTTATTCTTATGAATGATTTCTGATTATGATGAATGAACTGATAATCTTCTTATGAATGATTACGAATAAAGACAATTTTTATTTTTATTCTTATGAATGATTTCTGATTCTGGTGAATGACACAACTGAATCTTCTTATGAATGACTATGAAGGAAGAAAAAAATCTTCTTTTTTATTTTATGAATGATTTCTGATTCTGATGAATGAACCCAATTGAATCTTCATATGAATGATTCTTTATGAATAGAGAAAATTTTCTTTTGCATTCTTATGAATAATTCTTTATGAATAGAGAAAATTTTCTTTTTTATTCTTATGAATAATTTTTGATCGGATTTAAATTTAGACTGAATATTCTTATGAATGATTCTTTATGAATAGGGAAAAATTCTTCTTTTTATTCTTATGAATGATTCTTCATGAATAGGGAAAAATTCTTATTCTTATGAATGATTGCCGGTTATAATGAAGGAATTGGCCAAATCTTCTTACGAGTATGAATGATTCTTTAGGAAAAAAAAAATCTTTTTATTTTTTCTTATAAATAATTTTTGATCTGGTCTAAGATTCTGATTGAATTTTCCTATGAATGATTCTTTATGAATAACAAAAAAATCTTCTTTTTATTCTTATGAGTTATTACTGATTCTGATTAATGAATCGACTGGATCTTCTTATGCATTGTTCTCGTTTTGGACGCAGCAATTTCTCTTCATAATCGAACGTAATCCACAGAACCTCTTTTTTTTTCTCGTAAGAAATCCGTTTCTCAGATTCAAGCTATAGCAAATGAAATTTTTTGAATTAAATTGTTGAAACTGACAGATTTTTTTTCTCTCCTCTCGGTATATGTGAAATAGTGTTTTAAGAATTTTTATAGAGTTTTTGTTGTATTCATTAACTAAAAAAGGTGACAATGAATAAGGAAATAAGAGATCATTCTAGAATGAAGTTAATATGGATAAAATTTAGATAAAATTTAGGGAATTAGTCAGGATTTAATTTGGATTTAGAAATATCGCTATATATATATACAAAGAAAGATTTTAACATCTAAAAGGCATTCATTATTCATTGTCTATTCATGTTTCCATTAGATGAAAATAAAATTTAAATTTCCACAAAAAAGTTGAAAAAACTGTATTTTTTTATTATTAAAAAATATATTAATTATTGTAAATACGTAAAATTATTTTAATAGGTATAAAATAGTCGAAATATTATTTAATAATTTTAAATTTTACCTTAAAATAAAATAATCTTATTGCAACTTTTGCCATCTATTAAGAACTATTTGGAACAAATTCAAAATAAAAGGATGTACAAATATGCAATTAAATTATAATATTAAATTATTTAAAAAAATTACATTCACATCATCTAAAGATTTAAAATTTAAGTTTTGCCTTTTTGGTATAAATTTGATTTTCTGCAGTGGTTTCCTCTAATTACAATGAAATTAAATTAATAGCAATTTTTATTTCAACAATATCCATATCACATTGGGACAATGACTTTTTTCTTTTAAAATAATAAATTCATTTTATTAAATAATTTTATCTATCAATTCAAATGCATTTGAAAAAAAATTCTTAGCACATTTTTAATTTCCTTTTATATATTAGTACTTTGTAATACACGAATTTAATGATTTACATTCATCTTGGTTGGTTTTAATTTGAGCTCTTTAGTTAATATAACGGTTTTACTTTCTTACGTATGTAGTGTAAAGAAAGTATAATAAACTCCAAAATGTCTACGTTTTAGATCTTCTTCTGTTTGAAAAACCCATTTTTGGAAAATGACAGTTTGTCTGTCTATGGTAATTTGAAAGTTTGAAAACCTTATGATCTAGATAGCTGCAATTTGGCATGTGGCTTTTAAGCAAAATTTACAGATTTCTCTCAAAGTAAATCTGAGTACAATCTGAGCAAAATCCGTTGAGAATAAGACCGTCTGTCCAGTTTACAGTATGTCCGTCCGAATTTAAGGTACCATGATAACGAACAAATGTTGTATCTTATGGCACTGGCCTTGGACAAGCCCGCTGTTACGAAGACAGCTGCCTTGGGTGCTTCTATTGTTAAGTTCTATCTATTTAGACCTCTTGTTTAGGTGCTATCCCTTGTTGGGTGCGTCTGTTGTTTTAGTAGCTCCAGGAAGGGTCAAGAGTACGACTTTGCCACTCACTCATCACTCATTCGCTTGCACAACCTTTTCTCAAATGGAGGGCACTAGTTGAATAAAATTTGTTGAGCTGATTTATCATCTCTAATATAGACAGCAAACATATATTGACCCGAATCCAATGAAGGATTAACCATCTATCGGTATATACTTTTAGAAACCTGTAAACAAAGCTCCTAAAAATCATAATAAATATATCAAATTTGGTGTGCAATTTTGTTCCTTTCAATGCAGTATTATGCAAAAATTGTGCTTCAATCGGTTGGGAGAAACATATCTGATACCAATTCGATTTTTGGATAATATTAACGCATGTAACACATTAATTTCCAGATAATTCGCGAAGGATGAAACGACAGAGAAGAAATAACTATATTCATGCCAAAGGTAATTATTTTGTAACAATTTTACGTCATTGCCAAATAAAGCATTCGCTGGAACGCAAGTTTATTAGAGAATATGCAGGAAAAAATTTAGGAGACCAGTTTAGCTAGTTTACTCTTATAAAAGAAATAACTAAATTCACTCCAAAGGTTAATATTTTGTAATAATAAAGCTTTTACTGGAACGCAAGTTTATTTGGGGGTAGGTAAGAAAGAGTTTAGGAGGCCACTTTAGCTGGTTTACACATATAAAAGAAATAAAAAATAAAACAGTACAAACAATAGTGCAGCTGTAAATTGGCGATTAAATCATTCGGATTGGTAAACTTCCATTGAATTTTCGAACATCGTACCCATTTTAATTCTTAAATGCTCCCTGAATCGTGCCATCTGCGCCATGGCGAGATCTATTCGTTCCTCTCCTTTTCTATCCTCCTTCATTGTCAATCCAAAACTTCCATCAAATGAAGAAGAAACTGCAATTGCCACAAGACTCGAGAAAATTGGAAAAGCCGTCCCTTTTACCTTTTCCTGTTGCATTAAGACGAGAAATCCTTGTCACTATCATTAGGGAGAAAGCCGATCGCTGTTTCCTTCCAGGAATAAAGGAAAAAAGCTCCTCCCGAATGGCAACGGCGACTATAACAGTCGCTGAAGTGAAAATTTAGAATGTTGACAAACAGTTTCCTCTTTTAGAACAAGGATCGGGAGAGATGGAGGCCCAGGAAATGGGTAAAAGCAGCGGAGGAAAGAGATTAAAACCTTCTACTCAGTTTTGATTAGAATAATGTTGGAGATTGGGTGTAGATTTTTGGCAAATGAATTGGAAAGGAGTGAGTGTACTCGTCCACTTTCAGTTATTTGCTTGGTTTTTGTTAAGATTGGGAACATGTTGTGATTTTTTATACATAAAAATACAGATACATTTTAAATACCAAAGAATGCTTATAATGAAATATTCCTGGTCAGAATAATGGGAGTAAAAATAATGAGGTCATGGGGGTAAAAATAATGAGTCAGAATAATGAAGTTTAATCACAGCCAAACCCTCTGAGAGCATAGCACGTTCCATTCCAACATGAAAAAAAAAATCAATTATCAGTTGTACCAGGTATAATAGCCATCAGGCCGGGGCAGTCTGGTTGATAGGGAGTGGGATTCGCCTCCTTTGGCTACGTGTTCAGACCCCAGCCAGCTGAAGTCCCTTGTGTGTGGTGGAGGCTGGCCTACATATAAATCTGTCGTAGCCACAAAGTCCTCCATGTCGAAATTAATACCACTTGGGGTACTGGTTCAGTGGTGATCGTTCTCAGATCCGGGTCTACATTATGACCTGTGGATGAGTGAATGAAATATATGAAGGAAATTCACCCTGTAAAAAGGATTGTGATTTGTGAGTCGCGAACTCGTACTGTTGGCTCTAGATGGCACTACTAAAAAAAAGAGGCGCAAAAAATTCGGATTAAATAGCTATGCACCTTTAGTCAACGAGCTTGTCAATGACAAATGCCATTAAAAACAACAACAACAATATAATCATCAACAAAATAATAATCATCATGTACCTGATACAGTGAAGCCAAGTATCAAAGCAGCCCTACTCTTACCCTTAAAAGAAGCATTTATTTTCGTAATTTTATACAAATATCAAATTTTATGGCAGGACATAAGGAATAGAAACGACCCTTTTATTTCCATAGAAAACAATAATTTTCATAACAAAAAGTTCTAATAATATGACAAGCCACAAAGGAGCACGAATGCTCATTTGCAATCATAAAGATCAGTATTTTTCTCTAATATAGCACATCTAATATTAAGATGCAGGATGACAAATATAAAAGCTTCTCTTATTATCATAAGAAACGATAATTTCCATTACATTGTTAATGATATAATAAGACATAACGGAACTTGAATGCTTATCTTCCAGTATGTTTTTCTATAGCAAATATCACATCTAATATTAAGAAATAGCATAAGTAACATAAAAACTTCTCTTATTACCATAAGAAACAATAATTTTCATATCTTAAATATTAACAATATTACAAGGCATAAAAGAGTATAAATGTAGAGATTTAATCAGCGGCCCTTGCGGTTAAATATTTAGTTCCAATTCGTTGCAATAGATGTTGCCACGGGTATCACTAAATATCGCTGAACCTAAATCCAAGACGCGTGACGTAAGAATTTGAGAAAAAGCGAACTGCGCATTCGCTTGCCAGACGGGGACCAGAGAGGGTCGTATCGTTCCGATCATGCATCTTGTAAAAACGTAACGTAGTTTCGCCATGAAACAATTATTAACTACTCTTGGTGGCATCTATAAGTAATACTTTTTTTTCTCTGTTGTAAATAGTCCTGTCGTAATTGTAAATGTCTTTTTCTTTACTGTAATTAAATTTCTTTCATATTCAAAAGCTTCTTTTTCTTCATTCAGTGACCGTAGACACTGAACTAAATGTGATTGGATGGGCATTCTGTCCCACCCAATTCCTACATAAATGCTTATTTGCCATCAAAAAGATAAATTATTTTTCTCTATATTAAGTAACACATCTAAAATTAGAATATGATATGCGAAATAGAAATGTTTCTCATATTATCATAATAAAAAAAAATTTCTCGGTATTAAATATAATTTCTACAACCTATGGATATTCATACTTCTTATGTTTTACCTTGAGTTTTTTACAAGAATCAGCTCCAGTTTCCTACATAATAACCCGAGGAATTTTATTATTAGATCGATTCATTGCCTGCATATTTGATTTGTCAGGTTTTAGGTTGTTTAGATGAAGTATTACCACTTAGAAACATAGCTTTTGTGTAAAAATAATAATAATGGAAAAGAACAGCTACGTTATGACCACCACAGAACAAACTCGTTTAATGAAAGGAATATTATTACTTTATGAAGTGCCTTCGTCAACCATCTGTTCAACCAACAAATTGATTGTATTAATTTATTCACATGAACAAAATTGGATGAAATGTATTTTATTCCAATAAAAGAATGTAGTTCTTTAGATTGTATTTGCACAATATAGATACCGCATTTTGATTAATTTGCTACGTGTGTTAATTGGCAAATAAACTTCAAAATAAAATTGTCAAAATTGATCCAGGTTTCAAAGCTGGATGGTTTGCCGGAAATTTATTGCGGTATTTTTCATGTTTCTCTTTGGAGACTGGTAAAGGGAAGGGAAGCTTGAGAATATTAGATAGAATATCTAGAAGTCATGAATTACATTATGTAAGAAAAAAAATCGAAATCGGTACTCATATTATGGTTGGTAAAAGAAATTCTCCTTAGAGAATATGTAACGAATTAGTGTTTTTAAATTATTTCAGGAATATGGAGAGTGATTGAGGAAGGTGATCGTTAATGGTATGTTTAGAGACTGCATATTTTCATTTAAAATAAAAATTTGAGAAATCGGACCATTAACGAAATCGGAAAATTAAGACTGATCGTACAAAACAAAAATCGCAAATTATTTTAAACCTATGAATTTCAATAATTTCAGGGTTGTTTTTTTTAAGTCATTGTTGCAGCTTCACTCCCATAGATGGCGTTTCTGTCGAAATATTTTATTGTTCATTATTTGTATATTAAGCTCAGTTTAAGAACAATACCGATGCTGTAAAGTGGAACCCATGATGTATCTAGCAAGTTGTTCTGACCTATGAAAGTCAAGTAGAAATGACACAAAAAATGTGTCAGAAAATTAAATGGTGTACATCAGAAGGGTTTTTTTTATATGAAGAAATTTACAGTCATATTTTTTTTTTTAATTAACTAAATAGTATAATTTCCATAAAATTTATTCATATACTCTCTAATAATTATGTGATAGCTCTAATCTCTTCATAAATTGTGGACTTAAATCAAAACCCTGAATACCAATAATGCTTAAATTTTTATTTTAAGTGTCCCATATATGAGAGCTGCGTACATTAACAATATGTTGGTACGATATTTGTGCATCATTAATTACACGGCGGTTGAGCAAAGTATCAACGAAATGTTGATATTTGAAATAAATATGTTTTTACCGAGTCTCGTGTCGAAAAAAAATGGGGTGGGGGTATGAGTTTAATGCATAAGTTGATTCGATGCGAATTTCAATTTTAGCCACAAAATCATACAGCCCATTTCATTTTTTAATTCAAATAATTACACGTTTAAGGTACTGCAATTTCATGCACGAGAAAATATATAGTCCAAAGTGGCCACCCCTTTTACAAATTTTGTTCAAGATGCATAAAAATCTACATTTTCGACATGACGATTACGTTCCAGATTTCATTGATATAGCTTTTTGAGTGTTTTTTTTTATCATGGTCACATGTATTCAGTAACTGGATAGAGAAATTAAGAATGCATTTTGTTCTAAATTTGATTAAAGCCAAGAATTCAATATTGAATGTGTACTGAAATTCCTCAGTCTAGCCTAAAGATTTATTTAGATACTGTTTGTAATCATTTTAACGTATATTCGAACAACAGGATAGACTTTGTTTCAGTAAATTTCATTAAAAATTTGATAACAATTAAAATTTGCAAATTTAGCGTAAAGGCTGCCCGCTTTTTCAATTCCTACTTTAGTTCACACTCTACCTATATACATTTATGTATCTTGATCAAATTTTTAATCTATACTTATAATAAAGCTCAATGTGTGTGTGTGTGTGTGTGCGTGTGTGTGTGTGTGTGCGTGTGTGTGTGTGTGTGTGTTGGTGCTCTACAGGCCAGACCGTTGGACCTACAGCTACCAAATTTGGTACATGTATACCTTGGAGGTCGGGAATGTGCACCTCGGAGCCCTTTTTTCGAATTTTTAATTAGAATTTGAATTAATTAAAATTTAAGCGAAATTTCGACGTTTTTCCGCAATAACTTCCGAAAATATTATCGGATAAACATGATTTTAACATCAATTTAAAGATAAAAAAATTAGCTTTCTAATAGTATCAGTATTTTAACATTTAACTTAAGCTTCTATTTGTAATGAATTTTTAAAGAAGCATTTCAACTATATTTTTCAACAATATATTTCGGACAAAACAATAAAATTTAATCTGCAGGAGCACGTTACGAGTGGAAGGGGAAAAATTATCTTTTATCAATAGGTTGCCATCAGATAGATAAAAACTCAAATTAAAAAAATAAATAATTATTACAAATTAAACATTTAAAAATGCAATTTTCAGCACGTGTCTGCATGAAATGAAATAAATATGAAATATGTTTTTTCTTTTTAAAAAAAGAAAATGCAAAGATTTTTTTGTGACTTTTGCAATATTATTAATTAAATAAATCTGCTTTGTTTAATAATAGAAATACATCTATAAAAAAGTCTAAATGAAGTAAATAGCTGCATAGTATGTAGCACGAGTCTATAAATGCTTTAAAAAATGAAGAATATTTAGCTTTTAATTAAAAAGAGATGAACTTGTGATATCAGTGTTTTAATGTATAACTCAAGCTTCTATTTTTAACGAATTTTTAAAGAAATATTTTAACCATGTTTTTTTGAGCACGTGACTGGATAAAATAAAATAAAACAATGCCGGAAGTTCAAATAAAAAAAAAACTATCATCGCAAATCAAATCTAAAGAAATACAACTTTCAGCATGTGACTGGATAAAATAACATAAATATAAAATGAGATATCTTCTAAAAAAATAAATGCAAGGTAATGGATTCTATGATCGTTTGCAATAGATATATAATTAATTCCATAAATTATCTTTATTTACAGTAAACCTGGTTGAATTTAGACAGGATATGCATTGAAATCCCGACTTAATGGCATATTTCTATAATCGTTTGTAATATCTGTATCATTAATTCAATAATTTTTCCCCTTTTTCGCTTTCTTTAAAAAACATATTTAACATTTTGGCAACATCACCGAAAAAAACATTTTTAATATTTTGGAAGCATAATCGATAAATTGTTAGAGCATTAAACTCAAAAAGTTTTTTCGAATAAAGTTACCGAGTCTTTACCTACTAATAACTGAATCTTTTAACTTTAACTATTTCTTAAATTTTGGCTAATGGATATGTGATTTAATTGATAATTTTAGAGCGCATTACTCATGGCGAACCAGCTGGTCGCCAAAGGCGGCTAGCTGTTAATAAAAAAAATATTCATCCACTCAAACTCAAATACAATTTATATTGTAGATGAAGATTGATGTTCATATAGTTTTTCAAGCCTTAATTCATTTATTAATTTAATTAATTTTTATACTTTAAATAGAATTTCAGCAGTTTGTAATGAAGATTGAAATCAGCAAGCAATAGCTCAATCAGTAAAATGCAAGAATTTTTGTACTTTTCAAGTGATGGAAAAGAATTCGAGTTTAATTCTTACGAAAATCAAAAATTTTTTTATAAATTAATTAATTTAACTTTGTATGGGAGAAAAAATTTCTTTTATATGATATATTAAGTATGATATAAATTTTTTAATAAATATCGTCCGTGTCGAAGCATGTAGACCTCTGGCAAAAAAATTCCTTTGGCCACTTATATTGTGATTCTGTCATATGTATATACATACTTACATTAATTGTAATTATTTAATAAAAAGTAACTAAAATAAAGTTTTTCTTTGTTGCTTTGAATAGGAATTGACTTAAATTTTTATAGAAAGCCTTCTTTCCTTTTTATAAGAATTTATCATTAACTTATATCTTAACTATCTGTAAAATGATGTCGCAACTATCTGTACAAAATAATTTCATATAATTATGTGCTCAACTCTATGTTTTCTACATAAACAAGATATGATGCATCATTCATCATCCTCCCATTCCATAAAATAACATGAGCGATCTTCATCCAAATCAAATCTGGTATTTAATCAGTATCCTAACCCCTTCCATTCATCTGATTAATAATTCGTCACAGTCAATTCCATGATGATCTTTCACATATCAGTTTGTCAGAAAATATTCTCTCCTTATTGTAATATATCCTCAACTTATATCTTTAACTATCTGTACATATTACTTCCGTAAGATTCTGTACCCCACACTATACTTTCTAAACAAACAAAATAAGATGCATCATTAATCATCTTTCCACTCCATAAAGTAACTTCAGCGATCCTTCATCCTAATCAAATCTGATATTTAATCAGTATCCCAACCCCTTCCATTCATTTGATTGACAATTCGTAAAAGTTCCTTTAAATCTATGATGATCTTTCACATATCAGTTTGTTAACAAAAAATCTTATCTTTTTCTTATAGTAATATATCATTAACTTATACCTTTAACTATATGTACAAAGTACATCCGTTAGATTTTGTGCTCAACATTATGTTTTCTAAATAAATAAGATATTATGCATCATTCATCATCATTCCATTACATAAAGTAACTTGAGCAATCTTTCATCTAAATCAAATCTGATATTTAATCTGTATCTTATCCCCTTCCATTCATCTGATTAATAATTCGCCACAGTCCCTTTAATTCCATGATGATCTTTCACATATCAGTTTGTTAACAAATAATCTTATCTTATAGTAATATATCATTAGCTTGCACCTTTAACTATCTATAGAAAGTACTTCCGTAAAATTCTGTACTTTGTTTTCTGAATAAACAAAATAAGATGCATCATTCATCATCATTCCATTCCATAAAGTAACTTCAGTGATCTTTCATCTAAATCAAATCTGATATTTAATCAGTATCTTATTCCCTTCCATTCATTTGATTGACAATTCGTCAAAGCTCCTTTAATTCCATGATGATCTTTCACATATCAGTTTGTTAACAAAAAATCTTATCTTCTTCTTATAGTAATATATCATTAACTTATACCTTTAACTATATGTACAAAGTACATCCGTTAGATTCTGTGCTCAACATTATGTTTTCTAAATAAATAAGATATTATGCATCATTCATCATCATTCGATTCCATAAAGTAACTTGAGCGATCTTTCATCTAAATCAAATCTGATATTTAATCAGTATCCCATCCCCTTCCATTCGTCTGATTAATAATTCGTCACAGTCCCTTTAAATCCATGATGATCTTTCACATATCAGTTTGTTAACAAAAAATCTTATCTTATATTAATATATCATTAGCTTGCACTTTTAACTATCTATAGAAAGTACTTCCGTAAGATTCTGTACTATGTTTTCTAAATAAAAAAATAAGATGTATCATTCATCATCATTCCATTCCATAAAGTAACTTCAGGGATCTTTCATCTGAATCAAATCTGATATTTAATCAGTATCCCATCCCCTTCCATTCATTTGATTGACAATTCGTCAAAGTTTCTTTAAATCCATGATGATCTTTCACATATCAGTTTGTTAGCAGAAAATATCTTCTCCTTATAGTAACCTTAACTTATATCTTTAACTATCTTTAGAAAGTACTTCCGTATGATTCTGTACCATGTTTTCTAAATAAACAAAATAAGATGCATCATTCATCATCCTTTCATTCCATAAAGTAACTTCAGCAATCCTTCATCCAAATCAAATCTGATATTTAATCAGTATCCCATCCCCTTCCATTCATCTGATTAATAATTCGTCACAGTCCCTTTAATTCTATTACACAGGAGAAATTTTTCTCTGTATCATCCTTTCACAGAAATATCAATATAATCCAAAACTTCCCTTTAAAAATTATTCCCGTTCCATTCCGTTTCGAAGACAATAAATTCAAATCAAAATGTCGCGTCTATTTGCCCACCTCACCCTCCGCCTCTAAACCCGTCACGCCGAAAAATAAAATCACGGAAGAGAATCAGGGCCCTCTCTCCACCCTTCGAAGCCACCCCGTCGTTCTTATTTGCATAAAGCGTTCCATTCCTCTATCTCTTCACCAGATATCGTCTGCAATAAATAGAAGAAAAAGCATATTTATGAAAACGATATGTGGGGGGTTGGCTGGGAGGCTGGATTAAAGCAAAATTCAAACGACAGGGCTCGCAGAGAAATAAATTTTTCTGGAAGTCGAAATGAAAAATAAATAAAGAAGAAAAATCTTTTTATTTACTTAGGAAGAAGTTGGGGCACCCCCTTGCGCTACCTCCCTGATTGCTTTTCGGTGCCCCATCTCCGAAATGACTTCAGCCCCTGCTAGTATTATTCATGGTGATTTCTAGGGTGCTATTAAAGGTATCCAGATGGTTTCTTTGTGTAAATGAAGCGCCCCGGTTTTAAGAATTGGAGTGAGCGTATTGACTTTCCTATATATATGCCGGGGCGACGGAAGAAGGTGAAATGAAAGACGCCCCGGTATTGCAGAACGAGGCTTGTATTAACAGGATTTTCCGTCTGAAAGAAGGATCGCATTGTGAACGAAATGAACCCGGGAGCTACATAAGTATGGTTTTATATCAAGAGGAAGAGTTATGTTGTCAGTGCAAAAAGATAAAAGATATTGGGTAGGTTTCATATATAATTTGGGCTGCATTTCGAAAAAACTACTCACGATTTTTCAGGGTAAATGAATATATGAATTATTTAAAGGTATTAAATAAATATTAATCCATGAAATTGCTCCCCAAGAAATGCGTTTTTCCTGAATTCGAATTAAAATAATACGATATTATTTTTACTTTATCCTATACGAACTATAAAAATAGTAAGTAATATACGTATGCATAAATTAAGTCAGTTCCTACTTAGGTTAACAATGAAAGAATTTGTTTTAGTTAATTTTTATTAAATAATTACAATTAATTAATTACACATATCGTAAGGTAGAAACACAATATCAAGTGGAGAAAGGATTTGTTTTTCCAGCTATCTACACGCTTCGTCACTGATGGTTTAGTTTAGTTTAGTTATATTAACGTCCCGTTTTAAAGCAACAAGAGGGCTATTTTGGGACGGACCTCGTAATTTTGAACCACGGTCAGATGACGAGGACGACACCTGAAGTGGCACCCCCTTCTCCACACCACACCACACCAGCGGGAGGACGTTTGGCCTGACAGATTTAACGTGCAAGAGACCCCCTCACACGACGGATCTTCGGTGGAATCGAGTCTCGAACCTGAAACCCTCCGATTCCGAAGCCGAGACCTTACCACCAGGCCACCGCGGCCCCACCGTCACTGATGGTATATATTCCTAAATTTACATCCTGCAAAATATCTTACATAAGATAATTTTTTCTGCCATATGAAACTACAATTAATTTATCATTAATTAATTTATCAAAATAGTATTGATTTTCGCAAAATTTGAACTCGCATTCTTCACCTTCACGAGAAAAATACGGAAATCCTTGCATTTTACCAATTGAGTTACTTTTGTCGATATAATTTTTCATTAAAAACTGCTAAAACTTTTTTAAAGTATAAAAAATATTAAATTTAATTAATAAATTAATGTTTAAAACAAACTGTATTAACATCAAGCGTCATCTACTACAAGTTTTTAAAAAAAAATGTATTTGAACTTGAATGGGTGAATAAAAAGCATTTATTAACGATTGGAAATTTGAACCAGATATATAAAAAAATAAATATACAGTGAGTGTGAACTAATAATAGGAATTACAAAATCATCGCATTTGTCAAAAAAATTTCATTTCAATATTTGATGAATATGAAAAATAAATGTTTGGAATATATATTGATTTGTCTGTATGTGAACATGATAACTAAATAACGCAAGATGGATCTAAATACCGAATTCAAGGACTTAATCAAATTTTGAACGAAATCCATTCAAAAAATCTCCCTATCCGGCTGTCTGAAAGCAAGTAAACCACAATAACTTATTAAAGTTTTGAGCAAGGTAATGAAATTTCTAAGCTGCCTTTTAGCCAAATTAACAGCTTTTTGTCAAATTTTTAGTGATATTTATTTAAACAAAATCTGTATGTTTGGTTAGCCGAAAATAAGTAAAAATGACAACATAAATAAATTTTGGTTAAAAAAATAGCATATAGTACGCAGATTCGAATTATGAATGAATTAAATCAGCTCAGGAATTAACCATATAACTATATTAATCATATATCGTTTGAAGTTTCAGGGCAACAATGTAACCTGCTGTTGGATATTAGGCAAAAAAAAAAAAAAAATTAAGAATTTCCAAAATTCGAAAATGCAATTTGGGAATTCGTTAATGGAATTGAAATAATTCGGAATTTTGAAATTAGGGAATGAAATTGCCAGAAATCGAAATTAAGAATTTCTATATAAATATTAAATTGCCATTATTATTAGGCAGATTCTTATAGGAAGACTTCCTATTGGATTCAATCATTGCAATTGGTAGTCTTCCTATAAATTCCAAATTCTGACGATTCCGTTCTCGAATTCCGAAATTCCATTTCCAAATTCTGGCAATTCTTAATTTTTTTTGTCTAATATCCAACAACAGATTACATTGTTGCCCTGAAATTTTGAATGATATATGATTAATATAATTGTATGGTTAATTCCGGAGCTAATTTAGTTCATACACAATTCGTTCATATATAATTACTGCATTATTTTATGAATCATAAATCAATTCTTTAACCCAATTTCCCTTTAGCACATAACCAATTTTCATACGGAAAAAAAATCTTCAAATAAGATTTTATTAAGAGCAGTTTCACTCACATAAGCTCAGACCCTTGATAGATTCTCATTATCTGATCCATTCTGAATTTCATGATAAGGAAATTGTAAAAATAGTTCAATTCTATATATCTTTTGTCCAATGATTTCAGATTTAATTGTTGAATTCCTTTATGACTCATCAATCCATTCCTCAATCCATTTCCCATTTAGCACAAAAACATTTTTCATATTGCGAAAAAAATCTCTCCAGCCGAGGTTTCATTAAACACAGTTTCACTCACTCGAGCCCAGAGCCTCTGATAGACTAGGCCCATCAGATGCTTCAGATGCATTATCCCCTCCATTCTGATTGCCATCCTCATCCAAACAGAATAATACTTACGACCCCAACCCTCTCTCTTCACATCAGAGCAAACATCTCTCTACCTTTCTTTTCGGAAATGGATTCTGCCATGCGACACCCGGTCGGATCTGGATTTCGTCGGAGTCAGCCACTCTCTTCAAAGCCTGTTGTAATACTACGCCCCCGTGGAATGAAAAGGGATGCACACACTCGTGCCCTACACTTCACATCACTCGGTGGTTCGTTGTTTGAGTTTCGATATTGTGCCACAGCGCGGATGGAAAAAGATTGTGAAATGTGATCTGCCCCCTACACATGCCCTCTTTCCGCTGGTTTCGCCAAAAGGAGTGGAGTTCGAATGGGAATAATGCTTGTATAAAAGCTTTGGGCGGAATATTTTTTGTCTGTTATGTATGGATTTGAAAGTGGAATGTCTATTTGACCGAACCTGGTGTTACGTTTTCACTCGTAAGAATTGTAAGCTATGGTTCAAAATTTTTTTAAAAAAAATTGAAGATGGCTTTGGAAATATGTTTTTAATAGTATATTAAAAATAGAAAAAAAATATATTATTAAAAAATGGATGTCAAACCATATTAGACCATATTAGAGAGAAAGACAAGGCTTGCAAAAGGTTTTTGTCACAAAATCACCAACGATGTGTTGTACATAATTAGGCAACTATCACGGAATTAAAACTGAATGTTCACGAATGTAAATGAATCTCGTTCCAAGTATCATATTGTTTCACTGGTTTGAATAGTAATCAACATAATAATAATAATAATAATAGATTAGAAATGAACGAATTTAGAATTCAGGTTTATAATCAACTAGCTGGTACTCGGCGCGTTGCTGCCGCCGTAGAAATAAACTTGGAAATATGGTTCCAATTTTAAATATTTATCTTATTTAATTATTAATGATAGGAAGAATGATATTTATTTTCTTGTTGCTAATGAATACATTCATTGAAATTGAAGGATATATATTAAGAAGAAGCATAAATATAACTTATTTTATTTTTATTATTCTATTCGACAAACAATTCTTTTAGAATCGTAAAGACTGGTGCTATTTCAGAATAGTAATGAAACTATTTATTGCATCTCGTGATTCGTTTCATATTCGTTCAGAATTCTCAAGTTTAATGTTAGAAAACATAATTGAAATATTATCTTTAAAAATTGATCAAACATAGAAAATATATATTTGTTCCATAAAATTTTTAATATAGTTGAAAATATAATTTTTTGAAAACTAAGATATATACTTATACTAAAGCTCAATGTGTGTGCGTGTGTTTGTTGGTGCTCTACAGGCCGGGCTATTGGACCTACAGCTACCAAATTTGGTACATGTATACCTTGGAAGTCAAAAATGTGCACCTCGGGTCCCTTTTTTCGAATTTTTAATTAGAATTTGAATTAATTAAAAATTAAGTGAATTATCGACGTTTTTCCGCTATATTTTTCGAAAATATTATCGCACAAACATAATTTTTACATCAGACTAAAGATCAAAAAAATTATCTTTTGTGTGATACTAATATTTTAAGAAACAAGTTAAATTTCGAGTGTTAATGAATATTTAAAAAGTAATTTAATCATATTTTTTAACATTAAAAATAAAACATAAACTGCACGTTCGCTTAACAAGTGAATGGGGAAAAATTATCTTTTATTAATATGTTGATAACACATTGACAAAAACTACAAAAATTTTTATTGCACATTAAACATATAAAAATTTAATTTCCAGCGCGTGTCTGCTTTAAACGAAATAAATATGAAAAGTTAACTTTTTTCTAGATCCTCAGCTCTGTGAATAATATTTAACAAAATATGTTTCAGAACACTTATATTTTAAATAAAAAAAGAGAAAGTTCTATCAACTAAGTCAGTTTTTAAAACTGATTGAATTATAAATATTCGAATGACACTACTCAATAAAAGAGGGGAATCTGAATATTTTTTGTTGAATAATTCTAGATATTTTATATAAATTATGAAAATTATTCTGTAATACACTTAAGTCTCAAATGCTGATGGACTCTATTTTCAATATCTACAATAAAAAAGATTAATATTTCAGTAAAAATTGGTTTTATATTAATTGCAGCTTAATCGTCACTTTAATTTAATAATGAAATTTTGCAGTAGCTGACAGAAAATAAGAAAGACGTTTGGCACATTACAGGCTTGGAATTTTTGTAAATGCATGAGTGAATTATATGACTATCAAAATTTGAACTTTAAAATTATGGTGATAAAGTAGCTATTAAAAGACAAGTTATATAAAGTATTTAATTGAAAGTTACGTCACATAAAGTATTTAATTGAAAGTGACGTCACATAAAGTATTTAATTGACAATAACATTACATAAAGTATTTAATTGACGATTTTAAAGGATATTAAGATTGGTGAACCGGCTGGTTGCCAAAGGCGGATATTGCGTTTGCTTATAATATCTACGAAATATTAACGTCTAGTTTGAATTTAGTATTTTTATTGAATCTGTTGTGTCTTGGAGAATTAATTGGAGGTTAATCCTTGGTTAATTGATGCGGCCAATAAATCTGAATTTTTTTTACTCTGTAGATGATCGTATTAAGCCTATAACCACGTATATATTAGGTTGTTCGGAAAGTAATTTCGTTTTTTCCTGACAAAGGATTTAATTGCATTTTTCGCACCCAATTTCATACTTAAACCGCAAAATCATTTTATGTTTTAAGAGCTGATATAGCAAGGCTTGAGTGTGAAAAAGTGCAGCTGATTCTTCGCAGTAGTTTTTGGATGGTGCCCTTTTAAATATGGAGAGCAATAAACAGCATTTTCGTCATTTTTTTCTTTTTTGCTATAAAAGGTAAAAATGCTGTTCAAGTCAGAAATAAATTAGCCAATATATGTGGAGAAGATGTGTTAACAGTACATCAGTACCAGAACTGATTTGCAAAATTTTTCCTTCAAATGAGGAGGCCAAAAACCACCTCGATCATTTTTTTTTACAGCAAAGACCAAAACTTTTATGAGCGTGTAATCATGTTACTACCAAAAGGTATTAGACCAGAATGGCAAAAGGTATTAGACCAGAATGGCAATTTTATAATTTAATAAATAATTTATTCATTAAACGAAAATTTCTTTTCATTTTGACACAAAAATACGAAATGACTTTCCGAACGACTCAATATATGTTGTCCACGTTTTATTGGAATCGAATAGCGGTACAACAGCGTACAGAGGAACATACAGACAAACATTCATTTTTATTTATATTGATTCATTAGACATACTATCTGCTGAATACCATTTTTTTAAACTTTTTTTAAGATTGAACATTTTAATGAAGAAAAGCAAAGGGGTTTTCCTTTCTGCTTCAAATAATTGGAAAAAAAGATGTGTTATCGATTTAGTTCTATGATGTGCCTATTGTCATCTCTCCTAAGAAATGAATGCAGATTTCAATACAAGTGATGATACCATAAAACAATGAAACAAAATTATTCTAATATTTGACAAGAGATTCTGCATTTTACCTACAAGAAGAGTTTCCCAAATTGTCCTTATCATTAATAGTTAATAGTTATTAATAATAATCTGATCATTTCGAACTTGATCCATTTCAAATTCTTTGTATTCAGTGATATCAATTTGGTGTACAAGTTTCTTTTTCTGACATTAATAAATTTTAAGAAAAAATATTTTTTACAGACAATATAACATTTTGTAAATTAATCACTTTAGATATTTCTTACAATTGAATTTTCCACTATTGAGCAATCTCACAATTGAGTAATTTGTTAATTTACATTGTTACGAAAAAAAATCCATGTGCACAGTGAAAAGTTCTATAGCCTTCAGCTACGGATAAGGAGTTTAATCTACAAGAAAATACAAAAAAAAATTATGATGAATCTTGTAGAGAATAAAGCAGAATTCTTACATGAAATCAGCTAGTAAACAACCTCAATAGCGCAAACAGTTCACAGATATTTCATTGTATACTGATATTGCAAAGAAAAAATTCATTAGCATTCTCTTTATTAGTTTACTGATCCAAACTTACCTTTAATGTACGCCTTTGCAGTCATAGCTCTCTGGAGTTTGTATCTAAAGTTTAAGAGCAAAAGGTAGAAATCTACTAATAATAGAGATATTCGGAGATTCTAGAATATTCGATATCCTCCATTTTTCTCCCTCTGGCTTTCAAATACGAAAGTCTTTGGAACAATCTTTGGAAAGAATATTTCTATAGAAAGAATATTCAGTATCATCTAGGGTTATCTGTAAATCTTTTTCTTCACAAAGATTCTTTCTACCGGGAAATAATAATACATATTCTTACTTATTCTTATTGTATTGTAGTCTCTTGAAGTTGAAGATTCTAGAATATTCGATATCCTCCATTTTTCTCCACATGGCCTTCAAGACGAAAATCTTTGAACCAATTTTCCTTCTGTATCCTCTAATTCTATCTGTTAATCTCCTTTCTTAGAAAGATACATTCTACACAGTTTTAACTTGCTGTCTAATTTATAGCTGTAAAAGCACAGCGTTTCTTGTAGCATAACAACAAAGATGAAAAATTAGCTTTAAACTTAAGTCTGATTAATTCTGTTTCATTCAACTGTAGTAGGTTTTTAAGAAAGTCGGTTACTTCGCTGCACAGAAGACTCTTCTTCCCTAAGTGTGGACATTCTTTCTCTGTTATTCACAAACCGAATGATTCTTTCCTATACATCTTCATTATTGCACAACAAAACGAAGCGTTTTGACATTTAAGGTGCTGCTTCCAAGATTGGATGTCCTTCTTTTGGGCATAATAAGTTTTGAATCATTGTTTAAAATCGGACATAAACATTGAAGTACATCGCATATGCAAACTACAGCTCTTTATATTTGTGCATGCGCTATCTGAGGTTTTTAGCACATGCGCGTATTAGTGCAAAACACAGACGCTTGCGCAAATTGAAGTAGGAAAATAATTAAAATTTCAATTATAAAACTCCTTTTTTATTTTGATATAACTTGAATATGCTAAAACTTTTTCCAATAAATTCCGTACTAAATGATACAAATATCACTAATATCAGTTAAGTATTTCTCAAGTTTATCTTTTGCGAACATACAGACGCTTACAGGAGTCTTTATTTTATACTATGTATATATTTCTTTTCTATTTTAATTTTCTGAAACTAATTAATGCAAGCTGAAGTGTCAAGAATATTTCGTAGAATAAGATTCCTTATAACTAAAAGATGTATAAAATTTATACTTAATAATTGTTTTGTGTTTATAGACCAAAATTTAAAAAATTTATTATTTGCATCATTTAAATATTTTTGTAAGTAAAACTGAAAACTGAATTTTATGATGAACCTAAGTAATATTTGTTGAATAATTCTTGAAATATTACATAAATTATTGTAATTATTCAATAGTACACATAATAATTCTCTTTTACTTATATTTAAACAAAATGCTTGGTTTCGGTAAAAAAAATTTATATCAATTTGCAGTTTAATTATTTCAACTTTAATTTAAAGTTGAAATTTTGAGAGAGCTGAGAGATAGTTAAAGAGATATATCGCACATTACGGGCTTAAGGCCTTTATAACTGCATGATTGAATTTTATGATTATCAAAATTTGAGCCTCAAAAATATGCTGGTGAAGTAGCTGTTAAAAGACAAGTTACATAAAGTATTTAATTAACAATGACAAGTCACATAAAATATTTAACTGAAAATTTTAAACGGCAGTAAGATTGGTGAACCAGATTGTCGCCAAAGGCTGTTAATTATTGAATATAATTATTAAATTTTATTGCTTTCATTTTTCATGAGACGAATATATTCTTCATTTCTTACTTCGAAAAAAAACTTTTCTATGTATTATAACTTAGATTATTTTTATTTTATTTTCTGAAATGGATTATAAGAATTGTTTTTATTTTATTCTAAATTGCCAAATAGTCAATATAAGGTTTTCTTTCCGATTTTTAGTAATTTAAAAACTGTCGTTCCTTACCATAGTTAAATGTGGTTTATAATTTGAGTATGAGCGAATAAAATTTATAAATTACCTTATTTACTTACATGTTTATTATTTATTCATTGATCATTTTATATTTTACACTAGCCGCCTTTGGCCACCAGCTGGTTTGCCATGAGTAATGCGTTCTAAAAGTTTCAATTAAATTACATATTCATTAGCCTTGAAACAATTACGGGCATTGATTGGCCTGAAATCAATATTTTCTTCATGATGGACGGAAAGCTCTAAAAGAACACGTTTTCCTAATAATATGCTTTAATTTTATAAATCAGTCAGCTTTAATGATTGATTTAGAAGACTGATTGATGTAGCAACTTTTATTTAAAATATTAATAAAAATATTTTGTAAAATATGGCGCACAGAGCAAAGTATGAAGAAATCTAAAACTCATTATTCATAAATACATTGTTTGACTCAAGCAGCATAAAATGTAATTATTTACTTCATTTAGATCAAATTAATAGTATTAAACAATATATATGCCTATTAATAATATTTTACAAATTGGCCATTGGACCTGAATTTGAATGCATATCCTGTATAAATTCAATCCTGTATAAATAATTTATGGAATTAATGATTTAAATATTGCAAACGATTATAGAATCCTTGCTTTGCAATTTTTAAAAGAAAATATCACATTTTATATTTCTTTTATTTTATCCAGTCACGTGCTAAAAGTTACATTTCTTTCCTTTGCGCTGATGGGTTTTTTTTTAATATGAACTTCCGTCATTGTTTTTTTTAATTTTATCCAGTCATATGCTATAAAAAAACACGGTTAAATATATTTTTTTTAAATTTGTTAAAAATAGAAGCTTAAGTTATACAGTAAAATACTGATACCATTAAAAAGCTATGCTAATTTTTTAATCTTTAAATTGATGTAAAAATCATGTTTGTGCGATAATATTTTCGGAAGTTATAGCGGAAAAACGTCGAAATTTCACTTAAATTTTAATTATTTCAAATTCTAATTAAAAATTTGAAAAAAAGGGCTCAGAGGTGCACATTCCCCACCTCCAAGGTATACATGTACCAAATTTGGTAGCTGTACTTCCAACGGTCTGGTCTGTAGAGCGCCAACACACACACACATTGAGCTTTATTATAAGTATAGATAAATATTTCTTCTGTCCATAAATATAGTATAAATTTTTAAACAAGTTCAAAATTCAAAATTATTTTTTGGTTTACAAACAATTGGTTAACCTAGCAACGCAGTGGTTTAAAATGTAAATAAAAAGCTTTTAAGCTGGCGAAATAAAAAGCTTTTACTGTACTAAATATAATACTATAAATCAAATTGTACAGAGTAAATGAATATCTAAAATTTTAATGAAGTTGTTATTGAGTTGCATGGAATAATGTATCAAATAAATTAAATAACAAGAATTTATATAACTTTTTCTTTACCTTTCTAATTTGGATTATAACTTTTTTTTTAAATCTAAATTACATCACAATCAAGATAAGGCTTTCCTTTCCGATTTTTAGATATGTAATGCTAAATCAGATACATAATCTGCATTAATAAAGTTTATATTTTATTTTATTTATTATTTTTTTAAAATTTATTCATTGTTTATTTCTCATTTTACATAAATATTTCTTTTGTCCATAAATATGGTATATGTTTTAAAATTCGTTCAAAATAATTTGGTAACTTAGCAACGCAGTAATTTGAAATATTTGAACAAATTTAAGTTGCCATACATAATTCTTTGGTAAAATGAATAGCTTTTACTATAATATTGCAGGTTAGATTGTTTAAAACAAATTAATATCCAAAATTGTAAGGAAATTTGTATTGTTTTCCAACAAAGTTGAAATCTATTATCGAAAATTCGATGCTTTTTTTTCCTTTTGAGATTGAAGAGAATTCCAAAAACTCTATTGAAGCCAAAAAAAAAAAAAAATGAAAAGCGAAAAAACCGTTTAAACCGGTTTAAAATCTATGACATTATGCGCATGAGTAAACTTTTAAAAAAAGGTTTTTTTTTTCCTTCTTCTTCTTCTTTTCTTTTCTTTTTGAGGTTGACGTAAGTTCCGAAACTTTTTTATTATCCAAGAAAAATTTGAAAATGAAAATTGCCATTTATGCTTTATTCATTGACTACGTGATTTCGAGCCTCAAACCACCCTAACATCATATTTTCACATGATAAACAGCTTTCAACTACCCAATAAGAAGTTGAGTCTCTTTTCGATTAGCACTTATAATTTAATGCTCCTTTTAATATATATAAACCACTCATGACTAAAAGATTTTGTTATTTTTCATGAAAAATTCTTGTATAAATAAAATAAGCAAAATATTCATCTTAATATAATAATAAATAAAAAAACTGAAAAGATAAATATTAAATCAGCTTAAAAATATAATGAAGCAATTAACTATCATCAATCCAGTTTTTTTCCCTTCTATGTAATATAAAAAATCGTCCGCTAGATACCAATTAAATGATACCTTTCGACAAAAAAATTCCATTAGTTTGAATTAACTATTTAAAAAAGACAGTATTAAAACCCCTATTACTTATTATTTTATTTAATTCTTAACTATTATGATAATTGCCAAAATGGAGAGATTTTTTAGTAGATTGTAGATATTTTTTTGTTGTATAATTAATAGAAATTTTTGTATCATGTAGCATTTTTTTACTGTATGGTTGATAATTACTTGCAAATGGGGCATTAATCACCCATTTAATACAATTTATAAATGTCTGATTCTGAACAGTATCACAGAAAAAATAGCAATTACGATTTTTAATAAATATCTCATAGATTGATAAAAAGAAATTTGCCTTATACTCGAAATTTTCCTCAAAAAATAAAAGTAACTCAAAATTGCTTTGACCTTGTCGGATGAAATTTAGTATGCAGTCTTTGCTCCAAATTTGTAAATTTGGGTTAAATCTACAAATTTGGTTGAGCAAAATCCGCTTAACGAAGTATAAATCTGTCTTAACCACAAACTCGTCCATGTCGATACAATGCCACTGGGTGTACTGTATCCGAAGTGAACGTTTTCCATTTCAGGCCTAAATTATGATCTGTGGATGAGTGAATGAAAATGCATGGATGAAGTCAGTTCCGTCAAAAGGATTGTGACGCGTGAGTGGCATCGTACTCTTGGCCCTAGAGGGCGCTACTGAAACAAGAGACTAAACCTCGGTTTAAAATCACTGACTTCATTATTGAGCTTGTCTATTGAAAATGCCATAAGTAACAACAACTATAAGGTCTCTCGTACTCCAACACCTTGAGAGACAGACCTCCTTGGAATGGATCTGTTGCACAATTTGAGTGAGAACTACAAATTTGATCTTATGGCCATAGATGGATTTTTTAGTTATTATGTTCACAGCCACACGTTGCGCCTAAAAAGGTTTTTTCATTTGGCAAAAATGTGTTTTCCAAAATTTCTAAAAGGAGGATTTTCAATATCTGGGAAGTCTGAAAAGTAGAATTTCATCAAAATCTTAAGCAAAAATCATTTGATGATCAAAATACTTTCTTAATATCACATATACAAAAAAAGCAAAAAGATTTAAAGAATTAAAAAATGACAACTCTAAAGTGATTTAACATATCAATATGCTCATCCAAACACTGAATTGATGCCCCAAACATCGTAAACTATTTTTATTACTTCTATGAAATGACAGACGGGCGACCATTTGTTGGAATTCGCTCAAAAAATATTTATATTTCAGCTATTAAACATTTGCATCAAATTTTATCTACCTACCTGGTTACGTTTCGTAGTTATCAAGATATCTTGCACTCCAACGGCTAGAGTAGCCTACTTTATCGGCATGGAATTATTGTAAAAGCTGAATGATATCAACAAATACGATCTCAAGTCCATAAAAATCGATGGAATTCACATATCCAATTCTTTCTCCTGACCTGCTCAAAGTTTGTTTGAGTTACCTTGTTTAGAGACACATGGAGCCAAACTGTGTTTTTCTATATTAATAAAAACGTGCTTTTCGATATTGCCAAAATCGGTTTTTTTTTTGTATTGCTAAAAGAGTATTTTTCAATATTACCAAAAACATATTTTTCAATATTACCAAAAACGTATTTTTCTATATTATCAAAAACGTGTTTTTTTATATACCAAAAAGTGTTTTTCTATATTATCAAAAACGTGTTTTTCTATATACCAAAAAGTGTTTTTCTATATACCAAAAAGTATTTTTCTATATTATCAAAAACGTGTTTTTCTATATACCAAAAACCTGTATTTCCATATTTGTTTATTGACAAAAATTTGCTTTTCGATACTGCCAAAAGAGTATTTTTCGATATTGTCAAAAAACATATTTTTCGATATTGCCAAAAAACATATTTTTCGATATTACCAAATTCGTGTTTTTATGCCAAAAGCTAATTTTTTGATATCAGGGAAGTCTGTAACATGGAAATTCATCAAAATCTTGAGTTTAAATCATTTGATGACTAAAATGCTTTCTTTATACACCATGTTTAAAAAAATGGAAAAAAGGTCGAAAATCTGAATGACTCAACTTATCAATATGTTCTTCAACAAATTGAAATGATGTCCCAAAACTGGTACACTTTTGGATTAGTAAGTTAAAATAAACAGAAGTTCGCCAAGGAGGACCATAGATCGCCAAGGTGTACTTAGGACAAATGAATTCTACCAAGTACATAAAAACCTGCTTATTAAGTATAAAGAACTCCAGTCTTATAATAATGAACTAAAATAATTTTTCAGTAATAAGTAAAAGCATTACAAGAAATAAATATCTCTAATGCGAATATATATTTTCAGAAAAGTTGATCTCTTGCCGAGGAAAATTTAATTCCAAACCTGATCCCAAACGGATTTGGAAAAAAACCTTTCCAATCCATTCGAAACTTAATAGGAATAAAGGCATACACTACTGAGAGTAGGAGCAAGTATTCCTCCTAGCGAAACCTTCCCCTACAGAGTCGAAGAAACCGGGCTCAGGAAATTCATTAAGATAATGAGTTGAGCATCGGACTTGTCCTGATATCCTTGCGAAGCAAATGGCTCCGTTTAAATTCCCAACTGTCCTTAAAGTGAACCTCATTTAACCATTCGGCCTGGGCCGTGTCGACTTCAACTCCGAAGATCATTATTTTTAAGTGGAGGAGGGAGACTTGGAGGTGAGAAGGATACCCTTCCATAAACCAATTGGTGCAGGTTTTTCTTGTGGCAATGCTTTAGGGTGGTGAATAATTTTAAACGACATTTATTTTCCCTTAAATTTCAGATTAATAAGATAAATTTTACTTTTTTCGTTTTTATTCTTATGTTGATTCAAGAAACAATTTATGCATTTAAAAATGAATATCAACTATTGTTAACTCTAAAATGCATAGATATGCATATCTGCATCGTTTGTTTAAAATCTTACATCTCTTTAAGTAGAATCTTTTCAAATTAGTTTAGATTTTTTGTGTGGTACTCTACACTTGCAATGACTTTTCAAGGGAATAATTTTATAACGATGTTTAAGTTAATTAAATTTTAAAAGATCAATTTTACTTCCTTTTAATTTTTCATTTTCAAAAAACAGCTCATGTACACAAAAATGGATATCTTTAACTAATATTAAACAATTAGTGCATAGCGATGGATATCTGCATCGTTAGCTCAAAACTTCTTGTCTCTTTATGTAGCAACCTTTTAAACTTAGTCAAAAGTTTTCCTTTGGTACTCTAAATTTGCAATGTCTTTGGAAAGGGAAATTGAATAATTTTAAACCGACATTACAATTTCCTTAAATTTTTGATTAACAAAGTGAATTCCATTGCTTTTTCTCTTTATTTCTCTTTATTTTCTCTTTTTTTCTCTTTATTTTTTCTCTTTATTTTTTCTCTTTATTTCTTCTTTATTTCAAAAACAATTTTTGTATTCAAATATGGATATCCTTAACTATTATTAAACTTTTAATGCATAGCGATGCATATCTGCATCATTTGCTCAAAACTTCATGTTTCTTTACGTGGCAACTTTTTCAAATTCGGCTAAATTTCTCGTCTGGGACTCTACATTGGCAATGCCTTGGGTGGGGGTAAATAAGTTTGAACCGAAATTTATGTTCCTTTACACTTGATAGGAACAAGGTAAATTTTACTTCTTTTTCTTTCTGAGTCTTACTGTGTTTCAAAAGCAATTTCTGTATTCAAAAACGGCTATCATTAACTCTGTACATATCTGCATCGCTTGCTTAAAATATATCTTTTTACGTAGAAACCTTTCAAATTTAGTCTATGGTTTTCGTGTGGTACTCTACAATGGCAATGCTTTGAGGGAGACTGAATCATTTTAACTTGACGCTTATTTCCCATACATTTCAGATGAACAAAGTAAATTTTATTTCTTTTTTCACTTTTAGTTTTTTGTTTCAAGAACAATTTATGTATTCAAAAATGGATATCTTTAACTATTATTATCCATTGCCTATTGTAATAATTATATTATTAAGTTACGAAGCATGATATATTTTAGAATTTAATAGAGAGGGTAAAATTTAAACGCAGACGGCCGGTTAATTCATGAAGAAAATACAAAAATAGAGAAGGAAATGTATTACCAAAATGCATTTATTGCTATTGTTTGTTTTGTGCGTGTAGATTCAGGAATGGTATGCCAGTGTCCTGGTACAGGGGTAGTGTGTCTTCCCGTGATCTGGGAGTCCTGGATTCGAATCCCCGTTCGAGCATGGTTGTTCTTCTATCTGTGAGATGTGTGAATATAAGGGACTTTGCAAGCGAATGAGTAACTCATGAGTGGAAAAGTCGTTCTCCTGGCCCTGGCTGCCGTTATTAAAACAAGAGACTCTTCCTATTGGCTTAAATCGCAGTCTTCATAACAGTAGACTTGTCCAATGGCAAGTACCATAAGCAAAAACAGGAATGTCATCCATGTGGGCCCCAGCTTCAATCCTCTCTCAAAAGACCATTATCACGTATAAGGTGAGATAAACTTTAACGCTCTTTTCTAGCTCTTTAGTGATCTGGAAGTTCTTTGAATTTCATTCTACGAAAAGAATATGGACAGGGAGAATCTAAACATCCATCCTCCCAAGTCCCAATTTATTCATTCTTTTCTAATATCTCGTATCCTGGGATTCCAGCACAATCAATTTCTTTCGAATCATTCGTTTAGTTTCACAAGTAGAACATTATCTTCCAGCGTTGTACTCCAACACGAAGAATATGTCCTATATCCGAGCGATTTTAATCATTTTTTAATTGCAAAACTGGTTTGGAAACTAGAATAATAACTATGGACCAATGAGAAGCTTCAAACCTATCTTAAGGCTCATACCACTTGATTAGCATAATGTTTTTCGAAAGGAAGTTCGAAAACTTGATATATTTGAGCAATAAAATTCGGACAGTCACCGTAATAAAACCGAAATGTAACCATGTTTGAATATCTAATTTGTTGATAAATTTATTTTATTCTATACGTTTGTCTTTTCTCATTATACTTTGAAATTTCTTAGGGAAAAATATTCATATATTTACTAGCTCGATTTGAAAATAATATTTGCCAGTAATGTAATGAATGGTCACTTTTAAAATGCTGTACCTGTAAGGGAGTATTATTGGCATTTAAATTGTTTGATCGTTGTGAAAAATATGCGTAAATCTATATTATTAATTATTCTAATTTTTTAAAAAGAATATTACCCTTTATAGAAATGGGAAAAATAACAAATCAGCGAAGATTTAAAATAAGCTTAAAAATAATAACTCAATAAGGTAATAAAAATTTTAAAAGGATTAGTACAACCACCATATTCAGAGTTTCATGTATCGTTATTTGGATATAATATTGTTAAGATATTCGGGCATATCAGAATCGAGTTACTAATCTTTCAAATCTTATTAAGATACTTATAGGCTGAATCCATTTAGATATTCGAAACATTAGAACTTTACTAAGAACCCAGATATTCTTCTTAAGACTTATTGGCCACCAACGCATGGACTTACCTGGAAAACCCAAAAATGCTGCATATATATCCACTCAAGCTTAATGTCTTTCCCCAGAGAGTACAGACTAAAGTGTACCCTCTCCAAATCTTGCTGACACGCGCAGCTTTTGGACATTAGCATCTTTGGCATCTATTGGAACATGTATACCCTTAGGAGTACAAAGAGGCATTAAAATGGTGGAATTAAAGTAGATGGAGTTTAATCTAACAAATTAGCTTTCCATCCTAACGAAATTGGAAGATACAAACTTTTATTTCATGAGCTCACGTGCAGATAGGATGAGTTGTTAATGAATTGGATAAAGCCTTCACCCACTTCAAGAGATAGATGCTTTCTATCTTATTTATTTATCTCATCTTATCTTACTTTTTTTTCTTATCTCGAAAGTTTTATTCCGTGGATGGTTTTAAATAAAACTGGACGACAGAAAATTCCTACCGCAGTATGTGAGGTGTGTTATACATTTTCAACTTCGTGCTAAAGCTCTTTATAAGATTAGACTTTCGATTCAATTTAGTTGGGGATTTTATTAAAGGGAATTTAGAAAAGGATGGGGATTTTCACTTTGCGGCTTCGTTGCGGAATTCACGCTGCAGGTTAAAGCAGAGAAGTGGGCTTTACAGGCAGTGTTGGAAGTTTTGGTATTCTAGAGATATTTTAATACTAAGCTTTTGATAAAATGAGGTCGTTTAATTTTTTTTCTGTCGTTGTAAAGAGGATTACCATTGCTGTTTTATTTTTTTTCTTGGGGATATATATCGAGGCAAATGTTTGAAATAAAAGACTTTAGATAAATTTAATGTTGAATTCATGTTTTTGAAACCCATCCTTGAGGAGAAATGTAATCCATTTTTAATACTAATTTTCAATTGGAAAAACATGGTTACTTTTAAGAAATGTATAAATGATGGAGGGATTATTCAAAGACGAATTTTAAAGTGCATAAATTACTTCTGTATAACATAAAATTAAAAATGTTGTTGAAATAAAAAGCATATTTCTTCAAAATAAATGTTAATGCATTTTAAATCTTGAAGAAAGTTATCGATCCTATTAGAATACCTTATATTAACTACCCCAATCAAATATGAGCGCTATTTTACTAAACATTTTTAAATAGTTTTTCTTATATAGTTAAGTATTTATTATCGATCATTTATTTTACATTGTTAAAGACAGTGGACTCCTTTTTAATGGAATAATGCCAACATTTCAAATCGGGAATTGGTGATGAGAATCAGGTGCAAATATTTATCTATACATATATTAGCTGCATATATTTATTTAATATTATTTCTAATATTTGAATCTCATTTTTAAAAACTTATAAAAAATCTCATGACTATAGTTTCAATATAGATGCAAAATTTTTTCAAGTAAATTGGTAATCAATGACACACACATGCATATGTGGGCGCGCATAGCAAAATTGTAACTTTATAAATAAAAACCAATGGCGGTGGTCATTGCAAAATTCTTGCCTGTACTCTCTAATAAAGATGGAATCGGAAAAATTATTTGAAGGGTCAATAAATATAACAATTATAAATGCTCACTTTTGGAGTGAATTTGGCATTTTTATGAGTTTTTTTTCATGCACTCCTTGATGAGTGTTTTTGAGATTAATTTCTGGTAAGCAGTTTATGTATTCGAACGTCGAATTTATGTTTTCGGCACAATTTTTACAACCAAAATCTATGATCCAAAAATAAACGTGTAGTCACAAAATCCCATATTAAATTTGATCTTTGTAAGTCATTTCGTTTTTGATTTATGTTGATATGTTTCTTAAAGAACAGATCTATGTATGCATGATGCATGAATCTTATCTATCTAGCTCTCTTCGTTTTATAGTTAGCGTAGTAACTTATATTCGAACAGTCTGGCAGATAGACTTCCTATGAATGGATTTAGTTCAAACTTTAATAGAAATCTGCAAATTTGGTTTAAATATCGTACATCCAATTTCGTCTATCCTACCCAAAGTATTTTTGAGTTATTTTTATCACAGACAGACAAACTCATAGATGGATATTGTCAAAGAACGTATTTTTCGAACTCTGAGGTCTCTGAAAAACAGAGATTCACCAAAATCTTGAGTTTGAATTTTTTGTCTATAACTATATTTTTTTCTATATTACTTGTACAGGAAGAGTAATAATTACATATATTGAAATTTATAATATATAGCTATATAAGAAGAAGAATTTTTTTACGTTTCATGCTCATTAATGACTAATATAATTCAAACTGAATGCAATTAAATCATCATTATTAGCCATCATTAAGCTAAAAAATATCTCCTCGCAAAATAACCGATGCGTACCAATTTTTAAAAAATTCTTTTTTGTCCCTTACTTGTCAATATCCCCGCATTTTATGATAAATGACACAAACCATGTTTCGGTCAGATAATATAATTATGTGATCAAATGATTAATTAATAAAGCTACCATCCTTATATTCATTCAGAATTAAAAATTAAAACAATCTCCAATTCTACACAAGCGGTAGATACTGCTTTGCGCCAAATTATCGCGATATTGGATATTTTGCTTTATGCACGCCTCCCAATGGGTTTGTTATCTCAAAATGTCTTAATTACTCACATCTTTTATCCATTAATCATTCTGTCATGCCAAATTGAGTTCTCAAATGCATACTCCTCAGATTGCCCTCAGGGAAAGCTAGCTAATCCAATAATCTTATCTACTTAGGCCTAAGAAAGGATCAGAAGCAAGGTTTCAGACTTATCTCAAAAGATATGGCATGGAATCCACTTCCCCAATCTTTAGTCCACATCTCCGAGTGACAGCATGTCACACACGTAAAAAGCCACGAGCCATTCTTTAGTTTGATGAAAAATTCAGTTTTCAGAGTTTCAGTTCAGAGTTTTGTAGTTATATGACACAAAAATCGATTCATTTTGAAGGTATTTAGAAATTTTACTTGAGGTTTGATGAGATTACTTTATAATTATGTTATTTATTTTCTGGATGTCTTTCAATAATCAGAAGATGCGTAGATATGCTAACTTGTAGATGCATCTTATCCGACTTATCACAAAAAGATATGGTACGGAATCCGTATCTCCAATCTTGGATCCACATCTCCAAGTGACATCATCTCACACACGCCAAAAGCAATTCTTTAGCTCAATGAAAAATCCGAAAGGTCTCGTAACTGAAAGGTAGCGAGTTCTGTCCTTGTCTTGGCCAAATATCACCGTGTTGGCTAATGGCAGTTGGGGTATGTTAAATAAGTCGTGACTGCAAAGTCCTCCAAGTTCCCATGACAATTTATAACTTTAGGGGTACTGAATCGGGTACGAGTAGGTGTCTGATTTAGATCTAAATTCTGACTTGCGGAGGAATGAATAAGTGTATGAAGGAGTTCAATCACCCCCTGAAAAGGGTTCTGCGGCATATGTTCGAGCGAAGTCGTACTTTCAACTTAACGGTGCTCGTTAACAACGAAAGGCATACACTTCTGCCTTAATTCGAAAGAGCTCCGCTCATTCGGGCTTGGTATGACCACGAGGTATTAGACCCACCACCATCAAAATTTAGTCTGATCTCAATAATTATATCTCCATACCGCTAAAATTTTTAATTAGTTCCCAATCTTTATATTCTAACACTACTTAGTTTTTTTTCTGTTCTTTCATATTTCCTTCTTCCCCATTTTCACATTTTTTTTTCAGACATCGATGAATTTGCTATTTTTCGAAAACATTTCGAGCATCACCAACATTATTATCGCATACTTGGAGGCGTGGTGGTACAATCGAAACTTCGGAAACGGAGAGTTCCAGGTTCGAGACCCGAATCCACCGACGAACTACCATGTAAGAGAGTCTGGTGCAAGCTAAATCAATCGTTGCCAGACGTACTCTTGTTGGTAGTCCGTACTATTGGAGACGGGTGGTGTGAATCTGTGAATCGGACTCGTCATCTGAGAGCAATTCGAATCTAAGAGATCCTTTCTTAAAAAATTCTTATGGTGCTTTAAAAATAGGGCGTCAATATTATTTAATTGAATGCATCCATGTAACAAGTGAGTTCTCTCACTTGACTTTTTACTGAAACAGATTAGGAAACTTTTTGTCTAGTGTCATTTTAATTATAGTACTGTATCCATAAATGAAAAATTTATCCTGGTACATCCTCTATATTGCATGGAAGGTGAAGACATACAATTAATTTTTGAAGATATTAAAACAGCGAATGTAATGAACAGTATATACAGTAAACAACAAATTTGTGGATTCAGTTTTAATATAGGGTGGTCATAAAATAACTTTTCCTGTCTGGCCGCATCTACTGAAAAGAATGGACGACAAGAAACCACACTTCATATGCAGGCTAACGAAATCATGGAAAAAAAGTACTAAAAGTTGCCGATAGGAGAAATATTGACTTTGCTGGCGCGTACGAATGACGAGATTTGCATATCGGGAGGGGTTATATAGAATTTCTGCATAACAGTAGCATGCATAACAGTAGAGGAAATATTTCTAGTGCATGCGTAACAGTAGCGGAAATATTTCGTAAAACTGGAAGATCAAAATGTTAGCGAATTCATTTTCGACTTTTCGATATGTTCTTGATTGCTGTTCGTGAAAAATTGATATGAACTTTATATAAGCCCTAACTTATCTCAGCATTCTTTATTGGCAAAATTGTTTTATACTACTAGACAGCGTAATGCTGTGGTAACTCTAAAGTGCACCTGCATGCCTTATGAGCAGAACATAAGACGGGCTGTTATAAGTTTCGAAACTGACAGTTTACACGTAACAGTGGAGAACGTCATGCATCGTATACAATCCTTTGCACACAAGGGAGTTCAGCATACTGAAACTGTTGTATAGCATTCAAGGGATCCTAATATTGACGAATAAAATATTACTTTCTGTGAACTTCATTAATCCATTCATAACATTTCATAATGCCAGTTTTTCACGTACAAACTTTTTTTTTCTGCGGAATCCATCTTCCCATGTCTTCTACAGTCTCTATATGATATGTGGTTTTCATTTCGCTCATTAGTTTTAGTTATAGAATAGATGCCCCCAAACAGGGAAAACATTTTATGGCCACATTTTATTTAAAAGATTGTATTTAATTAATTTCATATTAAAGTATCTTCTCTCTCAAAAATAAAATAAAAAATCATCATTTTCATCCATTGCATTGTTAAACTGAATTCTCACATTTTTCTTGGATTCGACAAATAATCTCACTCCCCAAAACATCAGAAATGATTCAACCACCTGATCCCAGACACTCTGAGTACCTGAGTCCACTTCTCCGACTTCGAAGTGCTTTCCAACCATCACGCGTCAAATGCGTGCACGCGAAACACAAGCAAAGCATGCATCGTAATCACTCAAAAGAAAACCGGTCGAGGGCCACACCCAAAAGTTGCCTATTTACCGTTAGACCCCTATCATTAAAGTTGCGGCGGGCGATAGCAAAGATGGCTAGTAATCGCGCCAGCTTTCAAACCTCGAGCGATATGAGGGACCCACCTTAATAGCTGACAGAGACCACCTCCTCCTTAACACTCTAATTTTGAGTCCTCACTGGACAAGGCACGCCAGGGGGCACCAGTGGAGGGTAAAAGATGCAGCGGAAGCGGTGCTTTTAAAAGGAAATATAGTCCGACAGACTTAAAAGCACTTTGTCAAATTCATATTACTGATGGGTAATGGCTATACGGTAGGTCCACCCATGTGTGGATGGGGATTATGTAGGATAAAGTTGGTTTGTGGTAAAGATAACTATCAGTCAATATTTTAACGCGAAAATTTAGCTATCCAAAAACTCAATAACTATTTGGATTATATAATTTGCATAATTTTTTTTTTCGAAAAAAAGGGGGAAAGAGGGAAATCAATTTGAATAATATATTTAATGAATATTTGAAATATTTGAAAATATTTGTTTCATGCAATATTACCTGCCGGCGTCCTGGCATAGGGGTAGCCCTTCTTCTCGGTGTCCTGGATTCGAGTCCAGGTTCGGGTATGGTTTTTCTTTCTTAGTTCGATCTGTGTGTGAGATATGTGAATGTGTCCTTCTGTAAAAAAGGATTGTACGAACAGATGAGTGATGCGTGAATGGCAAAGTCGTACTCTTGGCCCTAGTTGGAGCTACTAAAAACAAGAGACCTACCATAATTGCTATCTTCTTAAGAGTAAGCTTTGACAATGGCAAGTACAATAAGATACAACAACAATAATATAACCCTCCCCCCACATATATGTAAAAAAAGAACCTTTGTAAATCTTTGAAAAAAAATTGTGCCTTTTGTTTGAATATTGATGATATTTGGTACTTTTAATTGCAGACATGTGAGGCTGTTCACTATAAAATATTTGAAATTCAAAAAGTTAATGAAAACATAATTTAATTGGAAACCGAACATTTTATAATTGCCTTCCAAAAATAAATTCACTCAAAAATTCTTTTCACACTGTTCTTTTATTAAAAAAGAATTTTATGAATGACAGTTTAATTTTTTTATAATTGTCTAATTCCTAATTCAATAAAAGAATAATGTTTTTATTTTCTGTCATAAAAAATGAAACTATAAAACGAGTGCTTCTTCTCATGTTAAGACAAGATATTGCATTCTTTGATTGTTACCTTCTACGACGACCTATTGGCTTTGGGATAGCGTGTCTTCTTTGTGAACTGGGTATCCTCGGTTCGAGGTCTGGTTTTGGTTCTATATGTTGCTTGTGAAAGAGCCCCAGTGTAAAAAAGTTGTGCAAGCGAGTGTGGGCATATTGTCTTCATATGAAGCGACGTTCTCTACGATCTTTCTGTCTTCAGATAAAGCGCGCTTTCTCCTGTTTTTACACTTTTGCAGTTTCCAGGAGTTCTTGATGCCTGTCTAGTTTACTGACAATTTGTAAATAAACTGATCAAACATTAAAAAAACTCCATGAAACTGCAAAAGGGAAAAACAGGAGAAAGCGTGCCTTATCTGAAGAAGGACAGGCTGTTGGAACACGGCTTGAGATAGGAATCAGGTTTCTGCCATTGGGTGTTCAGAGGTCTTTACTCTCAGAAGCCACTGCGTCTCTCCTTCCATTGTAACGCGATCCGACATCATCACCATTATTAACTGCTGTCTTGAAACCCCAACAGAGCTTTCAGGCTTTAAATTTCAAAATTTAGAATTACGATCAGACGATAAGCCTGATATCAGAATCCAAATACACTCAAAAAATCTCTGCATCATACAAATAAAAAAAACCTTTTTGGTCTCAACGCAGCTTATCTTTAGAAAAATCAAAACTTGAGCCAGCAAACTTATTGCCCCAGGACCAAAATTTTACTTCTAAGAAAGTAAAACTGGAGCAGCATCATAAGAAATTTACGAATCCTTTTTTTATACCCTACTGAATAGCAGTTGATTTAAAACATTATGCATTCAGTTCTTGGCCATTTGATTAAGTAATATATATAAATAAATTAGCAGTATCCGTACAACGTTGCCCCTATCATAATATCCAAGAGATAAAATTAGCTTTAACGCTTCACGCTATATGGCAGGAACTTATCACGCAACATTAAATAAACATAAAAGTGTATTTAGAAATCATGAAAAATGACTGCAAAATAATTTTTATAGCACACGTTCAGAAATATGTAAACTGTTAAAAGGCTAAAATTATATATACGTTATTATTACATGTGCGTTAAAATTAGATGTGGAGTGTAGCAGGAAAATAGTTTAAATCGCAATTATAAAACTTTTTTTAAAATTTAATACGACTAAATTCTACTAAAACTTTCTCCAGTAAATGCCCTGCAAAATGATACAATTATCTCCAGTATATATATTTTTGAGGCAAAGTGAGTTTTGAATTGATGTTTAAAATCAGACGTGGGCAAAGAAGTATATCACGTATGCATACCACAGCTCTTACTATTCGCGTGCACAATTTAAGGTTTTAAAACACACGTTGATAAGTCCAAAGTGCAAATACTGCTATTTTAAGCATGCGCGAATCGTAGAAGGAGAATAACTAAAATCGCAATTATAAAACTGATTTTTCTTAGTTTTATACGATTTAAATATACTTAAACCTTCCCCAGTAAATGTCTTGCAAATTGATACAATTATCTCCAATATCAGTTAATTTTTGGATACATAGTGGGTTTTGAACTGATGTTTAAAATCAGATGTAAACAAGAATATCTCATTTGCATACCACAGCTCTTGCTATTCGCGCATGCCTATTTTGAGGTTTTAACACATGTGTTAAAACTGTGCATGTGCAATAGATCTTTCTATTTGCACACGCACAGTTTGAGGTGTTAACACTTACGCGAATAAGTGCATAGGAAAATACTGCTATTTTACGCATGCGTGAATCTAGAAGCAAAACAACTAAAATCCTGATTATAAATCTCCTTTTTCTGTTTTGATGTAACTGCAATGCACTAACTCTTTCCCCAATTAATTACAATACAAAATGGTATAAATATCTCTAATACCAGTTAAATATTTTTCTAGTTTTTCTCTTTCAAACGCATAGATGCTTTCAGGACACTTCATTTTATACTATTTTATTTTACAAAAATTTGAATTAGTAAAAATATTCAATGCAAATCTTAATGAAATTTTCAATTCAGAAATATAAATTTCCAAATAATACTGTATTGTCATCACTACCATTGAATTCTACTAACAAATGAAACATAATAGATAGCTCTAATTAGTAATACTGAAAACAAATTAACAAGTGATTTAATTATCAAATTTCTTTTTCTTGATTAATCTCTGCTTTAGAGATTAGGTAAACACGTTAAAAGGCTATTACGTTTCGAATTTTCTCATTTGTTTAGCCATAACTAGCACAATTCGATTAATTAAATCTGGACAATAAACATTGTATCTAGCTCTATTAAGAATACTGTTTTTTGTCTCACATAACTGTTAATTGAATTATCAATCTACTGCACCCATTTGTTTTTCACTTTTTATGTAGAATGTATTTGTTCTCCTAATTATTGCGATTTTATATTTATTTGATTTTTGATCAAAACTATTTAATTGTAGTTAATTAAAATGATGTAGATATGAAGAGTTGTTTTGTTCTTGAACTTTAACATAAAAAATAGGGAAATGAAGATTATTCTTTTTTACATGTGAAATATAATATTGTTTAATTAAGCACAAATTTATTATAATTTTGTTTTGAATTGATGAAAGAATTAATACGATTAATTAAATTAAAAGAAAATAAGTAAATGTATTAATAATGCCCGAAAGCAGATTTCAGTAATTAACTGTTGTAAATGATCGCGTAGCTAAATATTTTTCTTTTTCAAATAAGTACAGTGATTAATAAAAAAAATACGAAACTTCTCTTTATTGGATTTAAAAACCGAAAATATATGCAATGATATTTTCTGCAAATCTAAATTAAATCCTAATTAAAATCAAAAATTTTATCTTAATTTAACCCTTATTAACTTCATTCTAAAATGTTCTCTTAATCCCTGATCCAATTCCATCTTTTTTTTTCAATTAATAACAACAGAAGCTTTGTAAAACTACTGAAATTTTACGTTCCCACATTCCGAGTGAAGGGATAAGAATTACTGATCTAAACAAATTCTTCTGAAAGATCCCTATGATTACCTTTCGTTATTCGACATATGTAAGGAAATCCCAATCAGTACTTAAGCACTGGGGAAAATAGTATTTCCCTCTTGTCTCTTTTTTGCTATCTTCTGCCCTCGAGTCGCGCTGTGAGCGTACGTGTTTTGACCGTACTGTTTGCGCATAAATCATGATTCCAGGAATGAAATAGAACCAAGTGACAATAATATATCTATATTATTGTCACTTCGCCGCATTTAAATGTTTAATTTTAATTTATTTCACCTCGAGAGGCAGAGGTATAATTTTAATCTATGCAGATTAAAAGTGATAAAAGATAAGCTAATATATATCGAGATGCAACAGCAGAGGAGATCAAAAATTTTCCTTTCAGTTGTTTTACTGTGAGAGTTTGATTGGGACTATTCTTTGACATTTGTCGGTTTAGGCGAGAGATGTAATGTTGTAAGCATTAAGATGTTTTATCCCTTCACAAGGCGCTTGAAAAACTTTTGAAGTGAGTTGCTTTATAGAGTGTGTGTATAATTAATTAATTAAAAAAGTAGTAATTAGATCAGGAAATAACCGTTTTAGAATGAAGTTATTATGAATTAAAATTAAAATTTGAAATTAATTAAAACCTAAATTGGATTAAAAGATATCACACACACACGTGTGTGTGTGTGTGTGTGTGTGTGTGTGTGTGTGTGTAAACTGTAAAGCATCAGGGCATGAATTATGATTATAAAGACGATACAGGTTTGTAATAACTGTAATAGGCATGAATAAGGTTAAATAAAATGCTGTAATAAATTGGATGCGAAATTTTTTTAAAGAGAAACTGATTTTAGCTTCTTCCCTATAATGGGGAGAAAAGAATCTATAAATATAAATCATTTCCTTCTTAAAAATTAAGATCAAAGACATTAAAATATTTTGCCCCTCAATGAACCTCGAACGGAAAAGACTAAAACAATGAAAATCGACTTTTAAGAAACCAATGAACAGTTATTTTTAATTGGTCCCTATAGCCTCCAACCAGGCCATCAACCCCACTCCACAAAACAATCCCCACCCCATAACCACTCATGCAACCCTCACCCTTTCAAAAGATTCCATTTACTCCCTCCCCCAAGTCCACGCCAGATGTTAAACGCCACTTAAAAACGCCACTTGAAGACTTTCGCATTGTCCACAACGTCCTACCACACTGACTTCCAAAGGACAAAGAGAGCATTTTCCAAGACAGCTAAAGGGGTCGACCGTTCTTCTAGGGGATCGTTTTCACAAATGAAGACCGCGATTTCTCCCCCAACCCCTCATACGTTCTTGTTTGCAGTGAGAATTTATGTTTGGAGAGCATTACTTTCCTCTACGTTTGAGTAGTTCCCTCTGTAAAGTGTAGAAGGCAGGGTGATTTTGAAAGGGTTGGTAGGATGGGTTTCGGTGTTGTTTTTGTTAGGCTTCATCTGAAATGTCGGGAAAGATTCTTCTTTCTAATTTTATTTTGTTTTAGTAAAATAAGCTTCTAATGTTGAATAGAGCCAGGATTCATACCATTTCTGAATTTAAAATATGACTTTGTGGCTGTTTTAACATTTTCAAAGGAACAAACGAAAAATGAAGTAAATGGAAAAAATAATTGTGAATCCTTAGAAATCGTTAATATAAGTAAAATTGATAAGGTTAAAAGATAAATATTTTAAACATATACAACTCTACAGGATTATCAAGAAATAACAGGTGTTCAGAATTCTGTAGCATGTTATGTACTAAACGAAATTATACAAAATTTGGTCATCATACAAATTAAGGTATGCAATTTCTATTTCTCAAGAAAAAAAATTAATACAAAAGATAAACACCAATAGTTATAGTATTTTACACATATACAACTATACATGATGATCAAGAAATAACTGGACGTGTTCAGATCTCTGTAGCATGTTTTGTACTAAACGTGCCGCTCTTCGTAAATATCAGTGGTTGAAACAGGTACGTAGAGAACCCAATATCCGTAACTAACTACGAAGAACGTTAGAAAGATTTGAAACAGCAGGAATTCTTGATATGCAACCAGATCGAGTACTATTTCTCGTTGTGGAGCTACCTGAAAGGCTTTGTGCATCAAGAGCATGCTCCTGACATTAATTCTTTAAAAGATCAAACAATGTTGCATGTCAAAAATGCCGATATGTTGTGAGACACCGTCGAAAACCTTGTGTACCGCATGCAATTAATTACAAGAACATCAGGTTACTGGTCACCTTGAATCAAATTTATGTTACTATAATAAACGTTTTTCATTTATGTTTAGTATGTTGTTATTTATTGCTTCCAATGGCAGTAACGTATTATTTTGTTTCACATTATGCATTTGCAGCTGCAGAATTTCCTCATCAGTGTTTATTAATACTATTTTTTCCTTGATAGAGAGAAACTTCATACTTTAATGCGTATGGTGGCCAAATTTTGCTACCTTATTTTTCGTTCAGTACATAACACGCTACAAGATTCCAAATAGTTCTTTTTATTTCTTGATCACCCTCTACTTTTAAACACACATTCTTCACCTTATTTTACAACAATATGTTTCAATACTGAAGGGAAATCAATTCATTTTCATTGCTAAAACCAATATTTAATTTCAGGTTTTGATTCCATTTCTACATAATTAAAAATGAAATCTCCTGAAAATGAAATCCTCTGTAAGTTTGAAAAAGAAAAACTCGAGAAATACTCAATTAATATTATAGATATATGTACCCCATGACGAAATTTTTTAAAAAAAGAGTTTCCTATTTGCGAATTTAATTCTCTTCCTACTATGATTCACTCATGCGTAAAACAGCAATATCTGTGCTTTGCACTTATCTGTGCATGCCTTAAAACCTCAAATTGCCCATGCACAAATAGCAAGAACTGTGCATATGCAATGCATTTCTTTGTTCACGTCTGATTTAAATAGTGACTAAAATTCATTATGTGTCCCCCATCCTTCCTTGGCCGGAGCACATTAGATGTCAGAAAGCTTCGTTTGTTGGGAAATAATGAAAATGTAGTGAAAAGAAGCGTTCGGTTAGCGAATATTAGAAAAAGAATGTCCACATTTAGGGAAGAAGAATTTTCTGTTGGGCGAAATAACTTCTCTCTTTAAATCACATTGCAATTGATACATAGAGACAGAATGAATTGGACTTATATTTAAAGCTAATTTTTCCTCTGTTATGTGCAGATTCTGCTAGCTGTTAATAATTAAAGTACGAAAATTCTGCCTATTTTTTCCATTTTGAATATATTTCAGAATAAGGCTTACCTTTAATAAAAGCTTTAAAATTGCTTGTTATGATCGACAAAAAATTCAAAATCAAACAACATCGAATTTTTAAAAAATAGTTTGCATTTTTTTACATCGCTGTTTAATGTAATAGTTATTTGGCAATTATTCATTGACATGGGGTTAATAGTATCCATACGTCAAAATTGTGTCTTAGACAACGGCTCCTCAACTTGCTCGTGACTGCTGCTATGTCTGGAATAAGAATTTCTGGTAAAACGGTATACAGATGTATAGGAGAGAGGGCTGTTTATGCCCGGTGACCAGTTGAATGCCTAACTTTGACTGCATCCAACAGAAATGCCTAGTTGTTGTGGTACTGAACAAATCAGTGTTGGGCACAGTAAGAATGGGGGGGGAGTTGTTCTTTTCAGTGGTGAGTCGAGATTTACACTCGTAACACACAGAGTGATACTCATCGAATCTTCATATGGAGAGAGCGATGAGCTCGCTATCATCCCTGTAGCAGAGGAATCCTTGTCTGGGGGGCGGTATAATGTTGGGCTGTCGTATACCACTGCACGTCTTCGATGTGGGTACTGTCAATGCATATCTCTGAAGGGATGAGATCCTTGAAGCCTATGTGAGGTTGTTCCGGCGTGTTTTTGACCGAACCTTCGTGTTTATGGACGATAATGTGCATCCACACTGAGACCAGATCATTGGTGATTTTCTTAAGGAAGAAGATATTCGATATATGAACTGGGCCTCGAGGTTTCCGGATATCAGTCCTATTGAACTTGTTTGGGATGGTCTCAGAAGAGCCATTGTATAGCGTAATCCCCCTCCTAATATCCTCCAAGAGTTAAAAGCAGTGCTTTTGGAAGAATGGGTTTTGTTTCCTCGAGCATTATTGACTCCCTCAAAAATAATATGAAGCTGGTTATGAAACCTGTATAGTAGTACGAGGTGGTTACATTCTATCTTAGACAGGCTTTTCCAGAGATAAATTCCTTAACTTTGATTCATAATGTAACACTTTGGGATATACCTCGTTTCTTAATTCCCAATTAAAATCTTTTCCGCTTTGTTATGTGTCTATGTTCTTTCTTCCATTGTTGTGTACTTCCGTACAAAATTTCGTAGCGACACAATGAATCATTTATTTATTTGCAGATTTTATGTTTGTGACCATAATTTTAGACATGAGTGTAGTTAAAAAATGAAAGCATAAGCTGACTCTAAAAGCCATTTTACGATGGATTATAATACCCCAAAGAATACACTTCGCTTAAGTGCATAGAAGATCTGTAACTGGGAATTTAGCAATAAAGTTTCAATTATTTTCAATTAAAAAATGTATAACATTCTTGCATCATTGAAACATAATTTCATCGGTTAAAGGATTATAAGAGTTAAAAAATAATTCAATAATTTGGATCGATTCAATTACACTAACAAAAGCTCTAACAGTAGGCTTAAGTTGAACCCCTTGGGGTCTGAAACGCATCAATAGATAGCAAATGAAGTGAATCGAAAGCTGGAAATTAGAAGTTAAAATAGAAGGAATAGATAAGATAACATTTAATTTCGCTTATTTATTGGAAAGAATTATACTATAGAGAATAAAAGCGGATTAAAATTATCCGTTAAATTGGAGTTGGACCCTTGTAAAGCCCTAAATGGTAAAAAAAGTCATTATCTTCTATCAAGGGACATCGGTTAGGGCATTTGATTCTTTTGTTTAGTTTATTATTTATCTCCTTTTTAATTGTAAAAGTAATTTAACTCTATCCTTTTTAGAAAAAATAGTTAGTAGTTTTAGTATTAAAAAAATTAGGATAAGCTCTATCAGAGAAAAAAAAATTAAATTTTTTTCCCCTCCACATGTGTGCAATGCGTCATCGAATGCCAGAAGGGAATAAAAGAAAAATAATTGTTATTAAAACTCTTTCATAATATTTGGCTCTTTACTGAAATCTTTGTGACTCATTGCAATTTCTGTTAATAATCAATATAAAACTGCAAATGTAGTGTCTGCATTAAGGGATTTTTTTTTGGACTAGAGCAAAAATTTGCCGATGCCAAATCTAGAAACATATTGGCAAGGTTGTTATCAAATCCCCAAAATATGGTCAAGAAACTAAAGTATAATAAATTGATGCAATTCGTAAAAATATCTAACTGCGCCCTTTTTACAAAAATCAATGGCTAGTACTTTTAGTATTAAAGGAATTAGGATGAAATCTATTAGAGAAAAATTCAGCAATTTTTCTCCCTCCATATGTGAGTAATTTGCCATCGAATGTCAGAAAATAATAAAAGTAATTAAATTAATTAAAATCCTTTATTAATATTTGGTTCGTTACTGAACTACAATGACGCATTGCAATATCTGTTAATTATCAATATGAAAGTGCATATGTGGTGTCTGCATGAAGGAACTCTTTTTTTTTTTTTTTTGGACTAGAGCAAAAATTTGTCGATGCCAAGTCTAGAAACATATTGGTAAGGTTTTCATCAAATCGCCAAAATATCACCAAGAAACTAAAATATATTAAATTGATGCAATTCGTGACAGCATCTAACACCAAATATTGACATTAAAATATTTTCTTGATAAATTTAATAATTTTTAATCAAATAATAATTAAATAACTTAACAATTTAAATACTAAATTTAAATTAAATGAATTAAAAATAAAATTAATGAATGAAATTATAATAGAATTATTAAAATTATAACTTACAATACTGTAGGATCGGAGACAAATATCGCTTTCGTTATAAAGTTCTATATGAAAATAAAATAAATAATGTATCCCCCACTCTAAATATCTCATTATTTTTTATCTATCCCAAAAGTTATGGAAAATGAATTTTTAAAATAAACAATATTATCTCTATTTAATGAACTTTAAAGGATTAATTAAATTCGTTTTCGAAACATATGGCAGTTTCGAAGACATTAAAGAAGACAGTTTTCATTTTCAAACGATGTTTTATTCTCCCGAGACCAGCATGATTATGTACAAGAGGCGAAGACAAAGAGGAAGTGGGACAAAAGGCAGAAATTAACTTTCCTTCGCCTTATATATCATATTTTGATAGAAAAAAAATTTTTTACATTGATTATAGACATTGAATTTCTCATAGGGATTTCTGCACGCGTGAATCTCAAAGCAGGGAAAACCCAGGGACCTGTTTTAAAAAACTATTTTTTTAGATCAGCAATTTTTATCAATCACTCGTAGAGTGGGAATACATAACTAAACAATTTTACAAAGAATTTCTTGAATTAATTAAGCAGATAACGTGAAATCGGATCAGGAAATAAGAGAATTTTTTAGAATAAAGTTATTATGGGCTAAATTAAGATAAAACTTTAGAAATTCATTTGGATTTCAGTTAGATGTTTACATATATATATGATTGTTAAGTGTTCATGATATGGATTTAGGCAATCATTGCCAAGCTGTATGAAAAGACATTTATATTAACGTATCTAATACTATAATACGAGGAATGGTTGTCAAGTCGAAAATCGCCCCAGAATTAATAAACTCCGGTAAACTTGGGGGTCTGGGGTTTTTGGCCACGAGGAATCGATTGGCGCCGGTTTTGAAGCGCTACGGTCAAGCAGTTCGGAGTTACAGATAGGATATTTTCAAACTTTATTAGTTCGCCATAATGGCTACTTAAATTTTCAAGCGGTAACGTGCTGCCATCTATGGCCAATATGGCGAACTAATAAAGTTTGAAAATATCCTATCTGTAACTCCGAA
>JAPMOQ010055911.1:3365036-3376863 GCA_026543055.1 Argiope trifasciata
AATAAAGTTTTATGTTTATGCTGTTATAGGTTTATAATATGTTTCTTCTCTATCTATCTATCTAATACTATAATACGAGGAATGGTTGCCAAGTCGAAAATCGCCCCAGAATTAATAAACTCCGGTAAACTTGGGGGTCTGGGGTTTTTGGCCACAAGGAATCGATTGGCGCCGGTTTTGAATCGCTACGGTCGAGCAGTTCGGAGTTACAGATAGGATATTTTCAAACTTTATTAGTTCGCCATAATGGCTACTTAAATTTTCAAGCGGTAACGTGCTGCCATCTATAGCCAATATGGTGAACTAATAAAGTTTTATGTTTATGCTGTTATAGATTTATAATATGTTTCTTATGTATGTATATATGTTTGGTTTTTCTAAATAAATTTGTCAAAAATATTGAACTTCAACACACTTCAATCTTTACCTTTACTTTACCTTTGTATAGAATAGTTCCCTTTCCAAACTCTAACTTTGTTTAGAATAGTTTACAATGGTGCACTTTAACCGGTTATCTTTTCACCAATGGTTTCACAAATTTTCTTATGGCATGTATTGTTTTGATAAATCACAATTGAAAATTTAAATCTTCGAGTTAGCTTCGATACCTGTTTTCTCCGAGCGGAGCTCGGTCACCCGCTGGTATATAAAACATTTATTTATATTAATGTAGAATGTTGATATAATTATATATTTAAACGACCCACCAGTATTATAATCTTTATATACAGAAAAAAATCATGATATATTTCTGGTCCTAATATTTCTTTTAAAAAAATTTAGAATTGGACCCCTAAATTCTTTACCAACCAAAAACAGATTCTAAAAATATAATTCTTTTTATCAGTTTAAATGGCACCTTAAAAAAAAAGTTAATTTTCCTATAATATTTCAGCCTGCCAACTCTGTAATAAGTAAAACTTTAGTATATTTTACTTATGTTTATTTTATAATTTCTTTCATAAAATCTTGCAAGAGGGAAAGATGGAATCCAATTCCAATAATTCTTCAGATACATTTAATTTGCTCCAGTATGTGCAATTTTTTCTTCCGCTATTATAATCTTTTTTAATATCCAAAAAAATATCCACAGACTCGAATAATAAATTATCAATCTTCTTTTAAATAAAACTCGTAGAATCTTCAATCTAATTTAATTTCAAAATCCTAAACACAAGTCAAATTCGAGTACCGAAATAGATAAATCTTTCAACCCGTTTAATTGGCTCCAGTAATATGTCATAAGCGAGCGTTCGCAACACTTAACCCTAACAAAGAAGAGATATATTTCCCGCGCAAAGCTATTTTCAACTCGCCGACGAATTCTTCTCCCGAGTATCTATCTGCAGTTTTAATTATGTGACAGGATTCGCGGAACAATTCATTATTTATCGGATCCAGCTATGCTGATTGGCGGTGAGGATAACACGTGACAGAGAATCATGCGATATGTAAATTGAGTCGGATATTCAGAACTTTGAATTCGAATAAGTCTTATCTAAGCGGAAATGGTGTTCGGTTATAACTGTAATTTATGCAGAAACCGTACAAATGCAGAATTTGAAGGAAATGGAATCGAAATAAGTAGAAGGTCCGCTATGTTTCGAAAATTGGACAATGAAAGATTGTGTCTTTATGCTGTTTTATTAAGTTTGTTAAGCTGAGATTTGTTTTATTAAGTTGTTTTGATTTAAAAAGTAATTAAAGATTAAGAATTACTGGATGGCTTGCATCTGAATATTTTCTTGAGTTAAACTTTGCTTTTTTTAATGTTTAATCATAGTAAAAACTAACATATGTCATTTTTTATTACTTAATATTTATACACATGTAGTTACGCTATAGTAAATTAACTTTAAGATTTATATTTTGAGATAGATTGTTTGAGAAATATTATCTTAGTATTATGTAAAAGTAATACAGAAAGTTCGTGTTATTATTATTTATTATTATTAAAATAAAGAAAACATTATTATTATTAAAATAAAGAAAACATTATTATTATTAAAATAAAGAAAACATTATTATTATAAAATAAAGAAAACATTATTATTATTAAAATAAAGAAAACAATTTTTGAAGTTTTCAGAAAATTTAACTATAAAACTATTGATCAGTTTTTTTTGTATAGTTTTTAATAACTAAACTATTTTTTTAATAAAATCGGTAATGAGTGGAAAAATTTAGAAGTGAGGGGGCATTGAGGATTTTGTACTGAGTTTAATATGCAAACTTGCATGATGATGGAAATTTCAATGCTATATTGCTTTTTAATCAATTATATTATATGTCTATACTAGGATTTTTTTTAACATTTTTCTTTAATCTAGAGAATGAATGATATCACACTGATTTATTTCATTAAAAAATCATGCTCAGACAGGTTAAACGTCAGATGTGTGTCAAATATATCAAAGGATTGTCCTTTCTTCTTTCGTGTGCTTTCACAAGCTTGCAAAGCGATAGCTCAAAATGATATGTGATTTTGTGACTATAATTACCGTTCAATGTGAAGTCTTGGTTTAAGTTCGCCTGCAAATTATCAAAAATACATATTCGATAACATAAAAAATTTTAATAATAGCTCGCTCTGTGCACTTTTGTAATTACTGATCAGCAGTAGCATGACGTTAATAAATAAAACATAAGCATATGCATTTATTAAATAATAAGCAGAGAAGTTCCGATAAAGAACATTCCGATTGCTTAAGTTATAGCTTTCGTATACGTTTAGCAGACTGATTTACGAAAGAGAATAAAAAGTTTATGAGTACTATCCTAAACCAAATGCATGTCTATAATTTTAATGATGCAAAATATGACAAGTTTCATCTTTCTTGCTTTCTGCGTTTATGAGCTATTTAGCCCGGGGTAGCCTGGTTGGTAGGGCGTTCGATTTGCATCTCTTTGGTTCTGAGCTCGGGTCTTGCTGGCCAAAGAATCTTCACGTATGGGGTTACTGACGGGCGTATAAAGCTATCGTGGCCGCAAAGTCCTCCATGTCGAGAACGTTCACCTCTGAACTTATTACCTAATAAAGCGTATTTTTTAAAAAAAATAAACGATAACCTCTATATTTAACCAATTTTCTTTTTAAAATAAATACTCAATATTCTCTATATTTAATCAACTTTCTTTTTAAAATATGTTAATAATATTTTATATATTTATTTAATTTTCTCCTTTAAATAAATAAACATTCTTATATTTGATCGTCTTTCTTTTTAAAATAAGTAAACAATATTATCTATATTTAATCAACTTTCCTTTTATAATAAACAAATAATATTCTCTATATTTAATCAACTTTCTTTTTAAAATAAAAAAAAATAGTATTCTCTATATTTAATCAACGCTCTAAAATCTGAAATCTTTTAAATAATTTTTTAACCTGATGTGAACTTGTGAACTTCTAACCTGAATTTTTTAACCTAATGTTATTTTTGTTAAAACGTAATTATAAAAGTTTCTAAATTTACTCAGAGTAAAAATTGAAGAACGGTATTTTTTTGGAGTGATTTAAAGTGGGTATGGAAATCAAAAACATAACCTGTGACGTACATAGAGGGGAGGTGAAAGGTATACAATCACCTTGGGCCTGATCTTACCCATTAAAACATAACTATCCTTTCCTTCATTTCTAACTCTCATTTCGGAATATCTCTAACACTTTCATTAAGATTTCTTATTAACATGTAATAGCATCCACCCGCGGCTTTTGATCAATGGACCTCTATCTTCAAAGTGAGGCATATCAAAGTACATTCATTAAGCGATGAGAAATGGAAAAAGAAGAGCCTTGCTCTCCAGGCAGACACCAATTACACCCGAAGTTCATCATTTCAAATGATCATCCTCACTGGAAACTCGTCTTTTGATTGGTTATTCAGGGAAACCATGTTTCATTTCGGGGAACTCTACACCACTTGGTCCCAGAATCGGTGATGGATAGCCTCCAATCCCCTTCCAATAACAAGTTTCAAATTTTGTAGAGTTACCATCATTATTCAAGATTATTTATTAAAATAGAGTCCATACACAACAAGTCTCAAATTTTGGACTCTGTTATGATAATTAAGAAGCATTAATCAATATCACTGGAGTGTTCCCATTGGATAGCTGTTCGGGATATGACTGTTATGAGTGCAGTGTTTAGTGTATATGTATATGCATATAAGCAATGGGAAGAAATCGGATTACACTTTGGTGCTGCATTCTATTGAAATAGCTAGAATTGAATTCTAGACTATGTTTTGGAATTTATTAATGGTTGTACAGGGATCTAATGAAATATGAGAAATTGATGAAGCTATAATATAGGAAAATTGTTATTAAGATAAAATAGATGTACAGATGATGTATAAAGGGATTCAATTATCCGTTAATTATAGTTTATTCTAAACATTTCAGAAATGATTGGAAAATTCACGTCATTTTTATTGAAATGAATCTTAACTTCTTATGGGTTTTTTTCCCAGTTAAAAAAATTGAAAAAAATTCAATACTAGTTGTTCCCCAGTTTTGAATAATTGGTTATTAAAAACTAAAAGGGAATTCAATGAAAAGAAGAAAATTTAAAGCATTTCAATGAACATTTTTATAAACATTTTTGGCCTATGAAATAAAATACTTTTATGAAATTCTTTAGTAATTTTGTAAAGAATTCACTAGCTCATATATCACCGCGCTTCTAAATGGTGAGGATAATGTCAAAAAATCTGTTTGGCATTATCCTCATCATTTAAAGCGGGATGCTTATTTAAATAATCTAAAATATTTGGTATCAAACTGTAAAATAGATTGAAATTCTGCTTTTTAAAGCTGTAATAGATTACCTGCTTTTTGAGATCGATGACAAATAATCTGCTTTTTGATCGATGATAGTTATCTTTTTTTGTTGCTTTCTGGTTATTTTAATTTTGTATTCAAAATTATTTCATTTTACACTTTTTTTAAAATTCAGAAGTCAAATTCAGATGCTTGGTTTTTATTTTTTACTGCACGGTTACTACAGAATACTGTGATTTTCAAAAATTCGAATTCCAGATTTTAAAGAGTCTCTCCAATTCTGAAACTATGCCTGTTTGCCTATAAAAAAATAACTCAAAAATACTTTGAACGAGTAGCCATATTACTGACTCTCCATCCCGCCCTAAGGCACTCGGAAATAAATACTGAATGTCAGTACCAGCAACAGTGGTGGGACCTGTGGTTGACTCCCAAAGAGCCATCACCGAACCCGGCACAACCCTCCCCGAAGGATGTACGTCCCATCATATCATCGATGGGAGAATGAAATCCCCCCATCTTTAGTGTACCCATTGGGTTGGCGAGCTCCAACCATCATGCTGGAAACATCTCATTCTCAATTACGAGGTGCCCCTTTAACGTGGTCACTTTGAGCTTGAAGGTTAAGATTCGGTGCTTAAATTTAGCGATTTCTTTCTAATTTTGGACGATATCCCTTCATACAAAAAATGAATGTACTTCAGTACAATTAAATGAAATAATTTTGGAATACAATGAAACTGATGGATGAAATATTTATATATAAATCTTATAACTATATCAAGAACTGAACTAATTTAGTCAAAGTGTTTAATATCTGTTGGTTCGCTCAATTGGAGGTATGGAAATGAGATTATTTTGAAAATAAGCTGCGACAGATAAATCAAATTCAATATGCGTTTTTTCTTTTACTAAAACTGCAGTACTTTGTCAAGTTTTGGTTTCCGTTGGTTGAGAATAATGAGTTCAAAATCCATATTTGGTTTAGTTCGTTATGCAACATAGCATAAAAATTCATATGTGAGATGCACAAAATAAAATGTCTCGGCATTTTTTCCATGTCTAGACTTTCTTAAAATACACAATTTTATTACTAAAGGATATATAAGAAACCATGTGATAAATTTTTGAGATACTTAGTTTCATATTCAGAATTTAATTTTTCTCGAAATCGGAGATTACAAATTCAGAATTTTTTTCTAGTATCTTCTAGTTGACTATGTCATTAAAAAAAAATCTTTATACTGCTCACAGTAGACATATAGCAATCAGTTATCTTTTACTACACGATTATCCACTCTCTCTTTTTTCTTTTATTTGTCTTTGTCTTTTCTTTCTTTTTTTTTTTTTTTTTTAAACCCCTTAAACTCTTTTTTTTTTTTTTTGTCTTTGTCTTTTCTTTCTTTTTTTTTTTTTTTTGAAAAACCATGAAATCCACCTGCTCTGTTCTTTGCAGTCACCATTTTGTCATCATGTAATAGAATAAACACATCTACGAACTAATGGCTATATCCTAAACAATATAAACGCGGAAGAGAGAAAAAAAATAACTCCTGTGAAATAATGTTTACTTTTTTTTTGTTGAGTAGGTTTCTCTTGCTTCTTACTAGAGTGGGAAATGTTAGTCGAAGTATATTTAGGATGACAGTTTCAAAGGCGGCGTCTTTTAATTTTGGGGTCTAGAAATTTTCTTCTATTTTCTTAGAAAACACTATGGGTGGTGATATTCCCAGGAGGATTGTTTATTGAGAGTTTGTGTTCTGTTATGAGATTAGAAGGGAAAGACAGCTGATAAATTTTTGTTGTTTTAAGTGTAGTGGTAATTTTTTTTTTTTTTTTTTTGTGGAATGTTTGATAATGTAGTGGTTTTGTAAACTCCAAAGTTATTTTTTTTTCTCTAAGATAATTAGAAAATGTTTATTTTAAAAATAAGTATAGGTTAAAAATTATTAATATCGTTTCACTTCCGGCAAACGTTTTTTTCTCAGAATGCAGGCTTTTTTGTATATTGTACTGAAATAATCTCTTTATTAACGGAACAGATTGTGAAAAAAATTATTAGTCGATATATTTCGAACCATGATTTCAAAATAGTGAAATAATTTTTATTTTAACATTTTTCGTTTCATCACGATATATTATAGATATGCAATAAGGTGTGATTGAGAATTTACTTCTTTTAGAGAATAGTTAGATAAATATAGCAATCTTTAAAAATTAAACTACAGCAAAAAAAGTGAATACTTCTTAAATAAAATTTCTTTCAAAAGATTTATTTACAGATTGACGCAGTCTTTTTCTTCACACTTATTTTCAAAAGAAAAAGGAAATAAATTATTAAATACTCCATTTAATAATTCCTGATGTTTTTTGTGAGGATTTCAATTATAGATTAATATTTTTTGAGTTTATTTATTGATGAAGCCTTACCATCATGTCTAATCAATGATTCATGGAGGGCTTACCTGAATATATATATATATATATATATATATAATGATTTGAATCAATCTAGACAATTGGTAAGAATTCAGAGATTGAATATTAATGTAATTAATATTTTGATTAATAATGTAATTAGAATATAATAAGGCTTAATAAATGGACAAAACATCAGTTAATAACCCCATATCATACTAGTTCAGTATTAGTCAATATATAGGGAAAGTAAATAAATAATACAAAAAAAAAAACTTAATTTAAAAATGAAATCCACAATCTCAAATTTCAAGTTATCACGTATGAACATTATTATTTTTAAATCATTATTTAATTAACTTAAGTCATTAATCAGTTTAAACTGGTTTCAAACTTTCACATACCTCTAACGTTGTTCGATCAATTTTGAGATGAAAATGGATATTGAGAAGATGATTCTAAATATCGACTCACGCGCTACCTGATAGTTCCTTGATTGTTTCATACCTAGTTAAACTATTTCAGAACTTAAATTAATTAGTACAATGCGAATTCAGCGAATAAATAATATTGAAATCAAGTTGTAACTTTAGTTAGCGATAAATCACCAAATGTGACAACTTTCTACATTATTTTCTAATAGCCCTAAAAGAGAAACAGAAATGCCTCAAAAATGATAAATTGCAATTTTTTTGTCTACACATTTCGATGTTTCAGCAATTTGTTGCCTATGCATATTGTGTCTACGGAAACCTCATAACAAAATAACATCATGTTCTCTCATAATAATACATATATGAATGCAATTTTTTATTATCGTCAATTTATTTATGCGAGACTTTAAAAAAAACCTTAAAGATAGACGAACGAAGCCTGAAACATTATAATCTTAATATAAAACTAGAAATTTGACTGTCGTTAAAATTCTCCTTTCTTATTTTTTATCCCATATACATATTTTTATTTTTTTAAATGTAACCAATCGTCTGGTACTTTGTAACAACATGAAATAGAGTGTAACACAAAATGAAAGGATACTATGTTTCATTCTAAATCTACTGACTCCTGATTACATTTTCAAGAAAACAGTTTTATCCGAGGAAAAACTACTCATTTCCGAATTTCATTTGCTGAATCAAATGAATAAATTTTCAATGAAACTAAAACCTTACAAGAATTCTATTTTGAATGTATGTTTGATTCAAACAATCCGGTGATGATTTTTCTTGTTTAGTTAGAAGGTATGTACAAGATAGTTTTCAACTCACTTTAATTGGCATTTCTAATTTACATTCTTAAATTTCAATTTCCAATGATTTGTTTGAAGATGCATCTTCGAGTTTTATGTTTCTATTTCCCTTACCAAAATAACTCGATAAATTTTGGAAGATTACAATAAGATAACTTATTTGCATTTTTCATCTGAAGTAATTTTCTCTGTATCAAATTCTGTCCATTTTAATAAAATATTTTATACAAATTTAATGGAATTTCTAGTTTGAAATACCATAGTATGATAATAAAGATTTATTCTGTTGTAATCGTCTAACTGTTTATTATTTTTTTCGATACTACGATTTTGTTTTCCAATTCGTTGTGTAAAATTTAAAGTGTCCATGTTTTTTTGAAAGGGGAGAAGAAGAAGAAGAATCTTTCCTTTATTTTCAATTAAGAGAAAAGTTCGTACGATTGAATCTTTCATACAGTAGTGAAAACAATTTTTTTTTCTACATTTCTTTGCTACAAAGGGAATATTGTTAAAAATTATATAATTTTTTTTTGAAAATTGTCAAAATCGAGAAAAAAATGAGTGGCAACTAAATTGGTGTCATTAAAAAGATAAATTTTTGAATTGTAAAATGATATAATAACTTCTTTTAATACTAGGATATTTTCAAAAATATTTATTGGATAAGACCAAACTATTACTCTTCCGTATGATCTTTGATTAATTAAAATTAAAAAGTGAATTTTCTAGCCTTCTTCCACGTTACATTGGTAGAGAATTTGGCACATGTCAGTCAAGTAGGTGTGACAGAGATATATTAGATATGGAAAGATTTTGTTTATGCAGAATTAAATTATTAATAGAGAAACTGCTTTATCTAGGGAAAGGAATGTTTATATTAATAAGCATGGTTTACTGTTATTACAAGAATTGCAGATTTCTCCAAAATAAATTTGTTCACTTATACAAATTGTGGTCTAGTGTGATCAAAATAAGATAAGATTCCGAAACAGTATTCTTTAATATATTGAAACAAGGAATTCTTAAGACAGCATGTGAAAATATACAAAATGCAAACGTATAAAACTTTGTTTTTGTTGACATTAAATTACAGGAAAATTTCTTATATTTTCACAAAGAAATATTTTTTTAAATCAAATTATCCGGGTAATAGGAAAAGATCTGATCCTGAAAAAACCCTGATTAATTGATTTCTGCTTCATTAAATACAATTGTAACTTCGAATTATTTAAAAACAAATATTTTTCAGAAAATATTAATAAAATTAAATGACAAAATATAAAGAACTGTATAGAACACAGTAACAATAATCATTAGTTCATAATTGAATTATTGATGATTTCAAATTCTTGTAACTTAATCCAGAAAAGTTTGTGGAACTAAAATGAAAAGCAAAAATTTCTTTATAATTGGTCCTTTGTCAATCGAAATATTTTTATCAAAGAAATACACTTTCTAATAACTTTTTATTTCTAGAAAAATTGGCCCATCTATAGCTAAAAAGTTTGCGTAATAAGAGCAACAAAAAAACTGTCGAATTCTTTTCAATGCTCTGATGTCTACGATTTTAACGAAGTTCTTTTTTCATTTCACAAGACCTTCACAAATAAATATATAAAAATAAAGAAAAAAAAGGATGAAATTTGAGATAACGAACACGGATACAGTTAACTAAAACGGAACTTTCTCGTTATTTTTTCAGCTTATATATATTTTTTTATATCTAGAGAAAAAAACTGTAATTATAAAATAAGAAAAATCTGATATAATGAGAGCATAGTTTGACAGAAACTTATACAAAAACTATTCTACATCGCTTTAAAAGCTCTTCAAAGTAAAATGCAGGTTTTTCAGTAGATATAAAAATAAAATATCAAAAATAGGAATAAAAAAATAAACGGCTGGAGAAAAATGCTAATGAGGTATCACGGAACTAAACAGAAAACAGTTCGATTTTTAACTTTTTCATGCAGCTGCTGCTACTGTTCAGACGAACCGCGCCTCGTTATTTTCGAAGGGAAACTTTTCGTCGTTAAAGTTACAGCTAAATCTCTCAAGGCTAGAGTTGGCATGACTCATTCTTTCACTATATCTTGCGCTAGCAGCAGGTACAAGGGATGCTCTGAAGAATTTAAATTTTTGTTAGAAAAAGACAACTTGAATTGTATCCAAAAATAAAAAGAAGGCTGAAGGCGTTCTCTCGATCTCTATTCGTTACCATGAATGCACGTTTTCTCAACTCATAGCAATTTGACATTTAAAATGGAAATGAATACTTGAGCTAAAAATTCAAAATGTTTTACCATATTTTGAAAGCGAGAGATAGGATTTAGTTCTAGATGACTGCAGAAAAATATGAAATTATTTTACTTTGTAAGAGTTTCATAAAAACACAAATTCTTTTTAAAGCGTTGTCTATAAAATAAATTTTAAGCGAGGTATCTTTACCAGTCAAATCAAACTGCAAACAGCAGAATTCGTAACAATTATAATGATGTATTGTAACATTTAAATAAATGCTTTTTTGTGTCTGAAGAGCAATATGTTCCCCGTTATATAAATTACCATGAATTTATTTTACTTTTTAGCATATGATGTATAGTAAGAGGATTATTTAATTATTTAAAATTTTGACTTTGAATCCTTGCCGAAATTATTCGTTTTATTCCGGAACAAGCCATTTTTTAACTACACCTGTCTGTTTGTAACTGAAATAATTCAAGAAAAAGAACAAGGTAGCAAAATAAAAAATTGCTTGCGTTTTACTCATCAAAATTGAAAAAAAAATATTCATAAATTTCAAAGTAATTTAGCTAGATAATAATTTGCTTTTCTGTTTATTGCTGAATTTTACAATTCTAATGATAAATATAGATGCAATATCATTTTATCACCAAAATCGCAGTTTTGACAAGCAACACCGTTGGATTGGCTATCATTATGTTAATCAATTAATAATTTCGGTTAATCGGTAAGTTAATCGGTTATCAGCTAATGAAGTTTGATGAAAGTGTAAAAACTCCAGGTATGTGGAATGTGGAAACGACATTTCAGAATTTTAATATGTGGTTTAAAATAAATTTGTAGTTCGATATATCATTTTAGAACAAATTGTTCAAATCTAACGGCTGCCTGCATATTCGATTCTCTTATACAATAAAGTTATACGATATTACGGTAAAGTTATACGATATTATAATAAAGTTAAAGAAAATACGTCGTTTTTTTTTGGGGGGAAGGGTTCTTTGAGTGGTTTAAAAGTGATTTGAATGGTCTTGTGATTTTTTTAATGAATATAGGATTTTCAGGAACAATCATGAATCAAAAATGAATCCCTCATTATAGGAGAAATTATTGATTGACTAAAAAAAA
>JAPMOQ010055911.1:3393396-3420330 GCA_026543055.1 Argiope trifasciata
GGGGGGGGGATGAGTTGAGCACAACAGAAACGTCCATTGAATAAGTAACAAATTACTTTTCTATCTTCTTTTCCCTCTCTACATCAACGAAAAAAAAAGGACTTCCGGTTGAAGTGTAGAGAAAATAAAAAAGGGGAAAACTCTTAAAAATCTCGTTTAGAATTCATTTTTTAGGCGTTTTGACATCCGGTGAGCTAAAGAAAAAGGGAGAGTTTTCTGCCTACAGGAAAAAACAGTCGATCTTAGATCAATAGCGCTTTGGACAAAAGATTGATTTCTAAAAATAGAAAATGAAGAAAAGTGAGGTTTCAAAAGGAAAGAAAGAGAAGAGTTTATATATTTTTTTTATTCTATATATTTTTTTCTGGGCGAAATTTTCGTTTCATGGACTGACAAGTCATTTCTTTTCGGTAAATTTTATAGATATATTCACTTATTTATTAGAGATTTCGTTTTCAGAAGGTGGTTAGGTTTTTTTGTTGTTGTTATTTTCAAAAAGTGTGAGAATCAGATAAAAATAACAATGCATTAAAAAACGTGGTTTTATAGGCATCAAGAAGTAGAAAATTCCTTAACAAAAAACTGCAGGTCAAAACAAAAGTATTAAGAGTGTCAAACTCTAATAGATTGGTTGGTATATTGTTTGCAGACACAAAAACTATTATTCGGCCTTGTGTGTTAGATGTATAGTAAGATTTGCATCGTCTAAAAACCTTTTAATCTAATTAATTAAAAACCGAAACCATGGAAAGGGTCTTCCAGGAGCCTTCTTTTTTTGGCTCTAATAATAAAATTTTTAACGTTTTAATTAACGTAAATAAATTTTTTGGCTCTAATTTTCTCCAAACACAAAAGTGTAATTTTTAGTCAAAGTCATGAAATATTATTTTATCTTTTTTCTGCGATAAGTTCAGAAAATATTATTTATTACAACGAATTGTTGCACACCGTTCTTAAATTAAAAATATTTTTTTAAACTACACCAGTTTGGTTCTCATGGGATATTTTCTTGAATTTGCACAATTTTCAACAATGCATTACATTATTTCAACAAAATGATGTTTATTCTATTTATTTTATAGTTTTTTAATTATGTGAGTTTCTTCTTTTTTTAGAAAAATTCATATAAATAGTAAACAGAACTTAAATACGATAATTAAGGTAAGAAAATTATTTTATCGTATTTCTGCGATAAGTTCAGAAAATATTATTTATTACAACGAATTGTTGCACACCATTCTTAAATTAAAAATATTTTGTATATACTCCATAATATTTATATATATACACCAGATTAGTTCTCATGTGATATTATTCATGTGATATTATTAGTTCTCATGTTTTCAACAATGCATTCCATTGTTGCAATGAAATGATGTTTATTTCATTTATTTAACGATGTTCTTAATTACGCGAGTTTCTTATTTATTTGAATAAAATTCATATAAATAGTAAAAAGAACTTAAATAACATAATTAAGGTATGATTGCTTTAATGCTTGACAATTAAGCAGATTTTAAGATATGACATTTTATATAAGTTATTTATCGGAAATTAAATGTAACTAATTTTTCTAGATAATCAAAATGTAGGAAAGATGATAGAATTACCTATATTTGATTGGTAACCTTATTCGGAAAACTATTTATCCGATAAAACAACAATAAATTAATAACTAGAATTCTGTTTTAAAATTGACGAAGAAAAAAAAAGATTCTGATGTGATGATTATTTGCCTCGAGTTTCTTCTCTGTAAATGTTGTTTTACCTTGTTATTAGAATGGATGTTACGAAACAAACCATTCGAGGAATTAAATCGTTTGGCGTTCGACTAAAAAGCAGACGATCTCATAAAAATTTAATGATGGACTTGGAAATGTAAGATGGAGTATTTCAACATTAGAAACTATTTAGAGCTCTTATTTCAAATCTCAAATACGTTTAATAGTAAATTCTTATCATAACTTTTCGAATTTCAACAAAAGTTACTGGAAATGGAATGAAAATTTTTGCTAAAACTTTTCGATGTCTTTAAACAAAACGAATTTTAAATGAGATTTTCTCAGTGATTTGGTTAATACTGATGAATATTTAATCACACAGCATTTAATAATTGTACTTCGTGTTTATTATTTTAAAAATTTTATTCATTTCAATGCTAAAATAACTGTACAAATGAGTATCTAAATTCTTATTTAGTTTTAAATACATTGTATGCACTAAATAGTACGAGAGCAGTTTAATGGTGAAAACTGCTGTATCTGGAGCAATGGTAAATTGATGAAATTAACGTTTAAAACAGCTACCTGATGTTTATTTTCATAGGAATTTAATAGTTGAGCGATTAAATAGCTTTCTCTGTTGTTACATGAAAATTATTCGGTTTTTGAAACGCCCAAACCATTATTATTTAATTAAAACGAATCAGAACCAATATGTAGACAATCTTTCATGGAATAGGCATTTGTACATACGGCTAATTGGAATATAATTCAAAATTTCTAAAATGCCAAAAACTCTAAGTTTTAACATTGAAAATCAAATTTTAAAGAAGATTATGGAATTAGTTAAGTTTTACACTAGAATAAGATTAAATGAATATTTCAATAACCTTCTAATGAACCCAAAAATCCTCCACCTCTTAAATGCAAAACTAGAAGGAGTGGTCTCCCCAAAGCGTTCTCGCATACTCGTTAAAAAAGGAGCTATCTCAGAGAACGCCTTGCCTTTATCTGGTGTACAATAGTTATTGGATCTCAGTCTTTCACATGAATTTAGCATTTTAGTTATTCTAGCAGGTGATTCTTGGCATGCGATCAATAATGCCTAAAAATTAAATTCCTGTTTTAAACTCCTTTTTCTCAAAAGATTGAAATGAAACAAAAATTTCAAACAAAATCACACGTATATTCTCGAATTAATCTAATAAAATTAACACATTTGAGTCATTCCATTTTTGAGTTTTCACTTTTATATGTTTCTAAAAGCTCAGAGACAGGCGGTAAATATGTTAAAAGATTTGGTTCAAATTTTGGTAGATAAAATCGATGTATAGTTTTATCTGTCCAGATCTCTTTGTTAACTTATACCTATCGTGTCTATATCTCTTATCGTGTTAATTTATACTTCGACAGCCTTATAAACAGACTTTCACAGCACAGATTTTCCTTAAAATTCAACCGAAATCAGCAGATTTGTTGCAAGGCCTGTATCACGAATTTCAACCGTTTTTTGAGATATCTTTGTCACAGTCAGACGGACATTTTCAAAAAATATGTTTTTCGAACTGAAAGATTTCTAAAGCCCAGACATTCGTAAAAATCTATAGCTTTAACTTTTACTATTATTATAATTTTTTTTTACTATTTATGTACTTTTTCTATACTAAGTATAGAAAGTAAAAAGCACCATCATTAGTAAACATAAAATGTAATAAAGTTTATATGGTATGACATATTTCTTAATATTTATATCAGTAAATTATTTTCCATTTTTTCTAAGAATTATTTTTATATTTTTACTTCACTATCAAAGTTAAAATTAATTAAGGTTACATTTAATCATACAAAAGACTTGCTATTCCTTTTTTAAATGGAGGATCTGGCACAAGTTTGGTTATCGTGTTATTGAATCTATATTCGAACAATCAGACAGACAAATTTCTTTTCAATAGCTTTTGCACAAAATGTGGTAGAAAATCTATAAATTTGTTGTAAAGAATTAAACCAGATTTCAACCGTCTAACTCAAAAACTTTTTGAGTTATCTATATCGTAGTAGGACAAACATACAACACCGTTTTATGTCCCTGCAACTATAACTATTGGTTCTTTAAACAGCGTAATGAACATAAAGTAAAAAACACATCAAAAGACTGTCCTGTTCTATCCATCGCAATAAGACAGACATATATATGGATGGATTGACAGATATTTTTTAAAGAAAAAGACATTTCAGGTACTTAAAGGGGTTTAAAACGTGATTTATCAAACTATTTTTCAGTTCCTACTATTAGTTCACACTCGCCCTATATTTATTTGTTTATATATCTTGTTCAAATTTTCAATCGTTTATAAAATATTTTTATCCATAAACTCAAGTTCAAATGCATTTTTTAAAACTATTAGTGGATGACGCTTGATGTCAATGCAGTTTTTTAAGAAATATATTAATTCTTTCATCAAACTTAATTAATCCTCAATACTTTAAATAGAGTTTTAGTGGTTTATAGTAAAAATTCAAATCCACAGGCAGTTGCTCAATTGGTAAAATGCAAGGATTTCAGTACTTTTCACTTGAAGTTGAAGAGCGCGAGCTCAGTTCTATAAAAAATCAATAATTTTTTATACGTACTATTTTTTGATGGTTATTTAATATAAATTAACTAAAATAAATAAATTCTTTGATGACCTAAGCATGAATTGAATTTAAAAAATTTTTCACATGATTTATTGAAGATTATAATTCATTCTACGTACTTCATACATGAGAAAGTAATAGGAAATGGTAGAGTTTTGAAAATTTATTTGAACCAGAAACCTCATAGGAATCTGTAGTTTTAGATGGAAAAAAAAAACACTTTTAAATCCATTCTTTCCATTACTACTCGCAGAGACCAGATATCCCTAAGAGACGTCCACCTATTGCGTGCCACCCTCTAATCAAGAGCGATTAGACGCACGCTTTCGGTTCCTTTGGAATTAGTTTTGACTCTGCAACTGTTCGTGCTTACAGGATTTGCTGAGGAACAAAATAGCAACCGGCTGTTAAACCCATGGGATGGCTGAGCTCTGAATTTAAGGGAGAGAGAGTTAGTTGGCGGGTCTTTCCAGAACTTGGCCGGAATATTAATTTGTGGGATTTCGCGTGCCAAATAAAACGGGGCGGATGTAGGTTTATTTCTCGTTAAAATGTCGCCTTTGTTTTACGGTTAATGCAAATTGCGAGAAACGCGAAGACATGCCTGCTGTACTGAAGATGATTTGGTTTTCGTCAGCCCCTGTGTGGAATTAAGGCGTGTCAGGGTTTTTAAGTTCTGCAAAAGTTTCCTGGATGTTTTGTTCTTGTAGCTTTAATAAAAAAAACGACCAGCATTCTGGGAGGTTGTATTTCATTAATTGTGGGGGTTGAATTATGGAGGAAGTAGTAAAAGTCGTTTGGTGGTAGAACGTAGCGTGGTTTCCCAGCTGGAAAGATATTAATTCCACTACAGTTTTTTTATACAGCTAAACAACTACTAAAAGCTGAAAGTGGAATTTTGCCAATAAGGAATTTAAAATATTAAAGAAGACATTTTTATTTGCTTCATTATAAAATTAAGAACAATATTTTAATTAAAAATAAGTATAATAACTAACACAAAATTTGAATATTCTATTCCATCTTTTTTTTATTTAAACGTTTTCATTCATTCCATTTCTTTACTTTTTTTTAGAAAAGAAATTTACTATAATAGTTCAGAATTTTTTTTTATAATTTATACATAAACCATTTTTAAATTTTATTATTATTATTTCATTTAATTATTCTAATTATTTATGAACTATTTATTGAGATGATTATTTTTTTAATTCTTTCATACTAACCACTAGATGGCGCCATTGATTTGAAATCAAATTTTTATTAAAATCTATTGAATAATGAAAAATTAAATTTTCAAAATTTCTAAATATTGTATTTTTTTCAAAGACACAGAAATGTTTGAAATTTTTTTGGAAACTATTGAGAAAACGTATAGGAATGTAAATGGTATTACTAAAACCATTTTTTTTTCACTTTCTCGAATACGTAGTGTAGTATAGTACTCAACAAAATATTCGAACCTGAAATTTCGACGAATCTCCATATTTTGAAATTTCCTGAGTTCAAAAAATACATTTTTCGAAAATGCATACTTGTCTATCTGTCAGTCTGAGACAAAAGTAACTTAAAAACACTTTGAGTTAGACATTTGAAGTATGGTATACGGTCTTTACCTAAATTGGCTGATTTCTATTAAATTCTGAGTAAATGTGTTCAGAAGAACTCTGTATGTCGGGCTGTTTGTATATGAGGTAACACGGCAGCAATAAAACAAAGAGAGTTACATAAATAAGATTCGGTACATAAATTTAACATCTATAAAAATTCGGTACATAAATTTAAGTTCTATAATGTAGAGAGACCTGTAAAAGTTTGAGCCAAATCCACTTGTAGACTGATTTCTGTCGGTCTGTAATTTCAGAAATAAATAAATGCGATATTTCAGGAATGCATTGACTTACAAATATCAAATTTGGTATGAGAGCTCGTGACTACAAGTGCAGCTTTGTGTTGAATTGCATAAATCGAGTGAGAAAACCATGTTTAAAACACGAATTTGATTTTTGAATACTATTATAGCATGCTAATGATTAATCATCAAATAGCTCACCTAGGATTAAACGATATATTTAGTAAAAACGTTAAATTTGCTGAAAATCTTAGATGCATTCATCAATTTCATTTTCATTAGAAAAAACCATGAAATTACTATTGGCATTAGCTGATGTTTACACTTATTGAAATATAAGTAGCCATTAATAAAACCTTGTTTTATGTATTCCATCTGTGCGGTGTGTAAATGTGCCCATTATAAAAAGGGGTTAAGCAAGCAGTTTGACTACCAAATTATTAAGTCGTCTGCTTGGCGTGATTGAAAAAATAAGGGACGCTTACTCTGTGGTGCCATCTTAATAAGTCAGTAACATCCACAGGAAATCAGCGTTCTCTTTTATCGAATGGTTAAGTTACTGGACTTCAAACCCAAACATCGCAGGTTCGATCCTTGGCGGAATTCAACCTACACATTGGCATATTTCAGCCAACACCACCGCCACATTGGTAACCTCGGACTATGAACGTTCAAACAGCTGTCGTGGCGCTATCTACCAGCAGCAAACGTAACCAACACAAAGTCGTCAGACTCACTTGACGCAGCAGCAAGTGTCTTCACTCGTCATTATTCTTGGCGGTATCGAAACACTCTCTTCGTTCACCATAGCACTTGGCGCTATAAAAATCATTCCTCTCTACAGACTCATTGATAGGGGAATATTGTGGCGCCATCTTAATAAGCCAGTAACTTCCCCAAGACAATAGCGTTCGCTTTTGTTGAATGGGTAAGTTTCTGCACTTCAAACTTAGACATTGAAAGGTTCGATCCTTGGAAGAATTCAACTTGACTCATTTCAACCAACCCCACCGCCACGTGGCTTAAATCACTGACAGATCTGTCAGCAGGCTTGTAAAGTGCCATAAGTAACAACAAGTGTCTCTAAATAAGAATAATTTAAGATCCATGCTTCTAATTAATTCAAAAATTCTGTTTTATTGTTACACAGTTCGAGATTAGGGTTAAGAGGTTTGAGATTCCGTCTTATGTTTAATTCAATGTCTATACGGATTTGATACAGATAGTTTATTGATTTCTAATATATCCCAAAATATCTAATGTGACGTGTAAATTTGGAGAATGGAGAATCATATAAACAGACAAATTTTGAGGTCTATCCTAAAAGACGCTTGTCTTATTTCTAAACAAGGTGCTGGGCTAATTATCTAACATAGATGTATTTTTCTTTTTTTGCTTTGTTATATTAACGTACTGCTTGCAAAGCAACACTAGGGCTGTTTGGCGATGGACCTCGTAATTCTTAGCCACTGTCAGATGACGTAGACGGCATCTGATCTGGATTGTCCCTCTTTAAAATTCCGTACCACTTCAACGGGATACTTTTCTGGAATAAATCTTCTTTCTTTATTATTGAGTCATAATTTTTTGCTCAACTAATTTCACATATAAAAGAAGGGTAGGGGAGTTGTTAACTATATAGCAATCTAAGGAATCCAAGTTTGTAAAAAACCTTGATTAAGGTATTCATTTTATTCTCGATGCATAAATCTCTTGAGTTCCAACAAGTTTACCACAAGGTTTACAAATGTAAGTCGATGCCCAATTCATAGTAGAATAAATTTCAAATATAAGTTCGCGGGCACAAATACAAAGAAAAATGGCAGAAACAAGGGAATATACAAATACAAACAAAAAATAAAACAAAATACCTATTAACGGAAACATAAAGTAAATTAAATAATAAAATTGAAGAAGCATGATCAAATAGAAATAAAACATTCAAAATACAAATACAAACGCATAAAAGTAAATATGCAAATGTATGCAGGCAGTTACACAGAAATAAAGTCTAAATAATAAGTTTAGTTTAGTTTAGTTATATTAACGTCCCGTTTGAAAGCAACACGAGGGCTATTTTAGGACGGACCTCGTAATTTTAAACCACGGTCAGATGACGAGGACGACACCTGAAGTGGCACCCCCCTCTCCACATCACGCCACACCTGCGAGAGGACGTTTGGCCTGACAGATTTAACGTGCAACAGACCCCCTCACACGGCAGTTCTTCGGTGGAATCGAGTCTCGAAACTGAAACCCTCCGGTTTCGGAGCCGAGATCTTACCACCAGGCCACCGCGGCCCATCTAAATAATAGGAGGAAAAATACTATTAATGTATGTACAAAAGGGAATGAGAGATTATTTATTCTGTACAACGGCAGATAAAGGAGGAGACCAAGCTATATTGTTGTTTAGAAGGCAATTCCTGAGTTTACGTCTTTCTGTAATAAACTTGGTGCATTCAAATGTCAAGAGCTAGGCTCAAATAACCAAAGTCAAATATCGAAATTGGAAATATAAAACACAATAAAATCAAAATAAAGCTCAAATAATCAAACTCAAATATCAAAATTGGAAATAGAACCTAAATAAAAGGCGGGGAAATACTATTAAGACATGTACAAAAAAAAATGAAAGATGATTTACTCTTTGCAAATGCAGATAAAGGAGGAGACCAAACTATATTGTGGTTTCTAAAGCAATTCCTGGGTTTACTATTCTGGAATAAATTTGGTGCATTCAAATATCAAACGCTTGACATCCTGGTTAGCACCACTGTAGCACAAACACCTATCAATCGGTGGCAAATTGAAGCTTTTTAAATACGCTATTTTAAGTTTCCTTGACCAGTCAGAAACTAGGTAATCTTAAAATTAGACTCAAAATATTTCACCTTTAAACGTTTCTGAATAAATTTAGATATTTAACAATGAAAAACACTGAATTGAACCTCCGCATACTTATTTCGACTATGCTACATTCTTAAAACTAATTTTAAACTATCACATTTTGTTCTTTCAACTTCAAACACTAAATTTAAAGAAAAAATATATATGTATATAATAACACCAAAAGAAATCGAAATCAATTTCAACTCAAAAATCAAAACAAAAAATAAATCAAAACTGTAGAGGCAGAGAGAGAGAGAGAGAGAAGAAAAAAAAACGACAATAAAAAAATCAGAACACTAGAAAATCAAAATCCAAACAGGAAAGGCGAAAATTCTTTGTTTGACAGCACGCTCTTCCAACAGCTTCAGGCCAAAATCTGTTTTTCCGATGTCCGCCATTTTGGAAAATGACAGCTAGAACTTCATGTGTTGGGAATACTAATTGGTGTAGGCTGCATTTCGCGTGCTTTTTGTTCGCGGTCTCCCAAGCGGTCTAATGAATGTCATGCCATTTCCGTCCTAGCTTAGTTTATGTTTGTTTTTCCATCTGGATCTCGCTCCATCGTTTTATTTTATTTTATTATTATTAATATTTTTTCTTCTTTTTTTTACTACGCCTTTTGAAAGTGAAGCTTCAGCCATTTAGATTTGTGACTGCTTTTTCCTTGCCTTCAACTGAAACTAATGGCACTGGCAGTGGTTTCCGTGTTTTGAGAAGGTCATGGCTGTCGTCCAGTAATTTCACTTGTTTTCGCTTGTCCGTGATATGATTTAAATTTCCTTTTAAATGTTATTCCGCAGGAAAATGATTTCTGTATGGTTTTTTCTTGATTGGGTTTAAATTGGATTGGTATAAAGAAGCATTTCACTTAAACATAAAGAAGGGTTAACTGGAATGATATTATGAAATAATGCTCAAGGGCAGAAGGCGCATCCGAGTTTAGAAATAGAATGCTTATTTTAGAAATGAAATGCTTCTTTTGTTTTATGGATTAAACTTTTCTTCATTGTTTAAGTCTTTGAAATGTAGTTAATATCAAAATGGCTTGAAAATTCCTTTCTGACATTAAAAAAATTCAGGAATGATTCTAATTCGAATCTTCTGTGCTCTGAAATTTCGATGCAATTTTTCATATAAATTACGAATCATTTATATTAACTGAAATGATATTAAGAATGGATATTCGATCGTAGCATGTGCATAACAGTTTAGAAATAGAATGGTTCTTTTAGTAATAAAATGCTTCTTTTATTTAATAGATCCAGCGTTTCGTCATTGTTGAAACCTTTGAAATGTAGTTAATATCAAAATGGTTTGAAAAATCATTTTCGATACAGTAAAAAATGTGCAGAATAAATCTAAGTCCATGTAGTCTGTACCTATGAATATTAAGATGCAATTTTTCTTTTAAATTACGAATTATTCATATCTTTATTGCATAAATATTTGAGACATTATTATTGCAACTATGTAATTCTTTTAGCTTGATTTTTGGTGGTTTTGAAATTTAAATGGTATAAAAATTGCATTTGCTATAATATCCAATGATGACGTGGGGTCCGCTTCTTAATAAATAACTTTTGAGGGTTAACTTTTGCAATAACTTTTGAGGATTAAAAAACAGGAGCACACGAGGACAGAAATTTGACTTCTAGTTCATATGAAGCTGACACACATTTACTTGCACAACTCCTTTTTAAAGGGGAATCATTCACACATATCACAAATCGAACACAAAACAAGGGACAATCAGCTCGAACTCGGGACACCTAGATCAAGGAGAAAACGCTCTACCCTTAAACCAGGACACCGGCACGATATCCCATGCTTAAATAAATTTTACTTATTAAACAGACACTGAATTCTTATCCCTTGGGATGTATATGTTCAGTAGGAGCACTTATATTTTTATTGCATCTTTAATTACTTTCAAAAAATATCATATTTTTAAATCACTGGCGTCCTGACATAGGGGTAGAGCCTTTTCCTCATAATTTGGGCGTCCCGGGTTCGAGCTGTGGGGTGGGCATGGTTGTTCTTCCCCTATGTTATATCCGTGAAGTGTGTCAAAGAGCAGTTTTAAAACAGAGGTTGTGTATGCTTTAGTGTGTCATCTTCATATGAGCGAGAATTTGATCGTAGCTATTCAGGGGTTTTTACTCCTAGGAGCTATAGCACCCCCTTTACGTGGTAACGAGGACACATCATCATCATAATTTAAATCTCTTCATTATATTTTATACAGAATAAGCAGCAATAAAATTCTATGAGAATTCACAATAAATTTTATTCTTTAAAAATTCATGCAAATTTTATATCGTTTGCATAAAAGAGGTTTCTAAATTAATTTGTTAAAAAGCGATTCGTCAGTTATTTAAGCCCTTATAACACAAGACTTTATAGCTCCAAAATTTCACACAAAATTAACATCGTTATTTTGAAATAAAACTTTAAAATCTAAAAAGATAAACCAACCATAGACAAACAACACAATTTAGACATAACGCCTCTGTCTTTTAGCCAGGCATAAATTTTTTCCCCTAACGCCATCCAATGTGCATATCAAGGTAAACAGATGCTCAAGAATAAGTAATCAAAAATAAGTAACAATCAACCCCAACTAAATCACCGAGATTAAGTAAGTTTTTTCGTTATCTCTTCAAACGCAGGTAGCGATTATGTCCATTAATTACCGGCCACGATGTCTTGATGTTGGTTCCTGCACCAGGTTATTATGAGAGAAAGCCATAAAACACGATATCCAGTGCCATAATCAAAGGGATTTAAGGACCACTTTGACGGGGAAGTTTGGGGTGCTTGTAAAATGTGTGTGTTGCAAGCGGATTATGTGGACTCGGAAAATATGACCGGAAAACGGTCTCTATCTGGGTCGACCAGAGAGTATTAGTGAGGCGAAAAACGAGCAACGATGAGCAACGGGTGACTTGCTGTTACGTCATCTGTCACCAAGTAGAACGACAGGGAAGTGCGAGGTAGGTGGGTATGGAAGCTGATAAAGCACAAATGCGGGCCTGATATATATTTTATTACATAATTTTTGTCGTTTCGTATAGAAAAAGATCAATGTTTCTTTTTCAGCGAACCGGTTTTGAAGTAGTTACAAAAGAATATAAATATATATATGAAGTAATTACAAAAGAATAATTTTATATACTCCGTATATAAGATTATTCCAATTTCAGCATGTTATATCTACAAAATAAAATTACAGGATCGAAGGGGTCTTTTAAGTTTTTATGTATAAATTTGAAATTCAGTGCGCTTTATTACAACGCGTTTTTAGTGTTTCCCCAATACTGTAATGTAAAACAATTTGCATCTCTACTTAAACTCAGTGGGTACAATACAATCATAAATATATTTTCTCCATGTCAAGTCCGTATATGTTGTTATTATTGTTCAGCAACCGATTATAAAACCCTCTGCGCTTTTACGCATGCGTTAGGATGGAATCGATTCGACAGAATAGGGAAAGATGAAAGGTGGAGATGTTTAGATTTACTGATATCTAATAGAGGAAATCCAAGGTCAAAGGGAATACCGGAAATATACTCGTCCTTCCCTCGTCCAACCCCTTAATAAGATGGAGTCGTCGAAATGCGCACGTCTCAGAACCCATTGAAGAACAGTACTTATGGCACATGTCATAGAAAAGTCCACAGCCAAAGGCATCGATTTAAGCCAAGTTTGAACAGTACCTTCTGAAGTAAAGGCTCCTGAACTTCCAGGGACTTCTAGCTCATATAATGTCTGACTTCTAGCTCATCTGAAGTCTGGCTTCCAACTCATATGAAGATAATACTCGCTTGCACAGCCCCTTGTCACACACTTCTCACATAGAATACAGGATAAAGAATTATCGTGTCCAAACCAAGACTCAAATCCAGGAAGGCTTGATCACGTAGATGACGCACTTACCTTGTTCAACTACGCCGACATAACATACATAACTTTGCTAAATTATTTCGTATTTGAATGATCATGTTCAAAATGAATTAAAGAACCCTGAAATTAATATCATTCTCTTGTGTAATATTGGCTTTTTAGAACGAACCGATATGCAGATACAGTTTTAACTAATTTAAGCATTGGACATGCCGGATTCCTTCATATTCATGTTGCTGAATGAGCAACCATCATGTGTTTGCAATGACTACCAAATGACTGCCAAATATGTATTGGTAGAATATTGAAATTTTAAACGATCAGCCTTTTTTTGATAATTTTCAAAAGTCTGATATTCTATAATATTTCTCACTTGATAAGATACTTCATGCTCATATTTTTGCTATTTTAAAGTTCACTTCTACTTATTTAAACATATTTGTATTTTGAAATTCCCATTTTACATTCCTCTATTTATTTTTTTAAATATTTTTATTGATATGATTTTGGTTGGGGCAACAATCTTGGTTCTTGTGCCCCCCCCCCCAAAAAACCTAAATAATCAAGTCAAATCAAATCCAAAGTGATAGACATGTTCTAACACTTCGGACATGTTTAGACGATGTCTAAATTGCAATGGATTTTGGCCACATCCAACATAAACAAAAATCCATTTAGAACTGTTGATAAAATCTTAGCATAACAAATTCTAGTCGCGTGTCATCACAAATCCATACTAAAATTGTAGATATAATAGAAAAACATCGAAAATACATGTCATGCACCATCACAAATCCATAACATGCGATACCAAAAATCCATATTAAAATTGTAAATATAATTTTTAAAAATCACAAATCCATGTTACAGCTGAAGACATTCGTAGATGGCTCACAATACTAACATTTCAAATTTCAGGATATTAGCAATTAGTTTGAACATTTCAAATTTCTTATACATTATATTTGAGTTTCTTAAGATCTGAAATAGAAATCAGTTTAGACCCTATTCAGCGAAATTTTTCATTCATCATAATGTTTTTATAACACATCATAGTTTTGCAGCATGCATACAAAGTAGAGAATATATAGAATATTTAGCAATTCCTAATACCATTATCAATGCAAAGAAAGATAATTCTTACACTCTTCAATTGCTCTTATGTACTCGAAATATCGACAATTTTAATAGCAACCGACTTTGTTGATTTTTTTTTTCTATTTCGACAAATGAAGTCTCAAAAATTGTATAAAAAATCGGAGAGATTTTTTTATAAAATAATTCTTGTGATGATTCCTCGATAAATGGAGACTTTATTGCATATTTATCTTGCACACGAACTTCAGGGGTTAAACTCAGATAATTATTAGTTTAAAAATCTAATCGAACTTCGACAAATGAGCATACGAAATACTGAAAAAAGAAGAAAAATACTCAGCTTGAAACAAACGGCTATTAAATAAAATTATGTAATATAACTTATAAAATTAAGTGTCATACTTTTGTAATACGTTAATTCAATATAGAACCATCGTTCAAAAAATATTCAGTAGAAAATTTTATTAAAAAAACTGCTTTAAAGGGAAGCTTGCCGAATAAAAACTTTTTTATATATTTCGCTCGCACCAGGAAGTAAATATGATTTGAAATAAAGAAGATTGGTAATTTCTTTAAATATGAAATTAAATTAAATGTTAATTCATTAGAAGAAGACTTTATTGCATGTTTCATTTAACAAAAATATTAGCTATAAACAGATAACTGTTATATAAAAATTATATTTTATAATATGAAAAATTAAATTATTTTGATATAAAGAAGATAAAAAATTTCTTTAAATAAAAAATTAAATTATGTGGTAGTTAATTGGAAGAAGGTTTCATTACGCATGTTACTTTTCAAAAAATATTTAGTTTGAAAGAAATAATTATTGCATAATTATTGTATTTTATAAAGTAAAAAAGTAAATGTATGTAAATATCATTTGTAATAGAGAAAAGGAAAAATTTCTTTAAATAGAAAATTAAATTAAGTGACAATTTATTAGAAGAAGAATTTATGATATATTTTGCTTCCAAAAATATTTAGTTTGAAAGAAATACACATTACATAGAAATTATCTTTTGTAATATGGAAAATAAAATACAAGTAAATATCTTTTGAAATAAAAAAGGTTATTCTTTGTAATGTGGAAAATAGCTTACATGTAAATATTGTTTAAAATAAAGAAAGGAAAAATTTATTTAAATATAAAATTTTTTAAATATAAAATTAAATTAATGGTAATTTATTTGAAGAAGGCTTTATTTTATACTTCACTTCTAACTGAAATCCAACTGCATCACTCAAATAATCATAATTATTGAAGCGTTCACCAAAATCATTTGTTAACTTTATCGCCATTAAAGAAAAATAACATCAACATTCTTCTCCACTAATGAAGGTCAACCCATGAAACAGACGATAAAATGTTTTCGTTTAGCATTAGAAATAAAACGAGAATTTATTTTCCGAAGTAAAAACACATGTTATCTCAAAAACGGAGAAGAGAATCTGAACCATTTTGGTCATTAGTAGGACAAATGATGTTCTGATTTAGGAAAAGAGCCGTTTTTGTTCCACATTGTCTCGCCAGTCTTTAGGAGTGTAATTAACACCGACTTGTTTCAGGCGGGAAGTTCGATTTTGTAATTAAAGCCAAGGTAAAACATGAATAATTGTCTTTTGTATTTATTTCACAGATGGTATCTAATTTTTACGATTTTTGCTGAGGGAAAAATTCGAAAAAGGAATTTTCAAGGATATCCTTGTTAAGTTTTGTAAAATGCTATGGTTTAATAAGCAGAGCTTTTAATTATGTTTTGCATAATTTATTATATCTCTTATCATTCATATAAAATAACCATTTGGGACAAACTTGATTATAAATGATGTTCTTTAAAATATGTCTTCAGTGGTGAAAACAGGAATTAATTAGGCTCATATCATCTCGCTGATTTCTTTGTTCATCGAAATTATTAAAAATGCTAATTAAATAAATGATGTAAAGCATATTCCATGGTAATATTTACCATTTCTGGAACAAAATATGTTAAATTTAAAATTTATATTGTTCAAAAGTATACTAGTATATTATAAGACATGGTACATTAATTCATTTGCTGAGTTTAGGAATTGGGTTTGGTTAGAAGAAAGAATGCGAATCTTTTGTGAAGACTTCATACTATTTTTGTAAATAATATGAGGAATTTTTATGTCGTTTTAAACTTGGTTTATAAAAGATTTTATGTCGATTTTTTTATTATTTATAACTATTTAATCAGCCCTTTTTTAACATAATAATGTACTTGAAATCAAATGTTTGCCTTATTCGAAAAGGTTTAAAGCCGTACTATTAGACGGCTTAAATAAATAAATAAAATTTAATAAAACTTAACTTGAGCAGTATTTCTTTGCTAAAAAAAACTTTCCAAAATTGAGAGTACGTTTATAATTAGATATTAATCAAAATTTTCAAAATATTTTTAAACCTTTCGATGCATTCTCTTGTAATTATTAAAGCCATTAGTACACAGTTTTAAAATTTAAAAAATTATCACCTGATTTTTAACGACTTTATTTCCAGGTTGCTCTTTTCTTTAATTTAAAAAAAAAACATTTGAAAATTTTTTATACAATTTGGAATACACTCTAACTATTATAATGGATTTCAGAATTCATTTCTGAAAAATACAGTAATCTTTTTGAACACTGCATTTTATTTCTAAGTACAAACAATAATTAAAAAGTAAGAAAATATAGACTTCTAAACATATTCAGTTTCCTAAACTTCTATCTTTAGTTTTATCTCAAATTTAATGGATATATTTAGTTTTATCACAAATATAATGGATGTTAAGCAAGAAAATATAGACTTCTAAACATATTCAGTAACATATAAATACATAAACTTCTATCTTTAGTTTTATCACAAATTTAATGGATATATCTTGCACTTTCTATTATTTTTATGCAACATTATAAATATGGTAAACTTGACATAAGACCTGACCATTTGACCTAGAATCACCAAACTTGCAACAGATATTTAGGGTGGTCATAATTAAAGTTTCCCTTTGAAATAGTTATTACCATTTCAAAGGAAAACTATTGAACTAAATATTATCAAACTTGATAATAATTTAAAACAGGTGATGTAAATTTCTTTAAAAAATAGAAAAGTTCAAAAAATCACCATCATTGGAGAAATGGCAGTGTATGCAATATTGTTAAGCAAAATAGAACATGAAGTCATTGGTTTAAAATGTATTTAATAGTTTCCAAAACGAGTTACAAATTATATCCATTGTTATTTACACCAGTTTCTGAAAGCAAATTAAATTGCATTACTCCATCCTCATGAGTAGCTCAGCATATCATGAGGAAAGTTATGCACATGTCGACGTATCGCATCTTTCAATTCCGCCGAATTGTTTAGATTATCACTATAAACAGGGCTATTGAGATAACACACATTAAACATATTTAGTAACTCGTTTCAAAAACAATTAAACACATTTTGCCAATGTCTTCAAGCCTTATTTTTCTTAACAATATTGCAAGCATTGCCATTTTTTCTCAAGTGGTGATTTTTTAACTTTTTGGAGCGCTCAAAAAATTGTTAACGCTGGAGAAAATTTCATGAATTTCATCAAATATTACCATGTTTAATAACTTTTGGTCTAGTAATTTTTCTTTTATGACGATTTTAAAGTGGACCATTGATTACAGCTGATCTGCATTTTTATTATTTTTTTTTCTTTTTATCTTTAAATGAAAGAGAAAAATATAGCTTTGTTAAATTGTATATTTGTTTCCCATTCATTGTGATTTTGAAATTTCACATCAAATTTCATAATTAATTATAAAATGTCGAAATTTCAGAATTTCATTTTATCCATATTAACATAATAGTATTTAAAGAATTGTATAGTCTGTAAATTACGTCTTGCGAAATGCAAGTAAAGAAAAACCATTCAGTTGACTCTGTGACGAAATTCTTCTACTTACTATGCTTAATTAATTAGAGCGACTATCACTACCCACTATGTCAAATGTCCGGTCGTTTTTCAATCTTTTTCCCAGATCGTGAAACGATCACATTTTGCTCTTTTTGTTATTTTTGATTTAGTTTAGCTTTTTAAAATTTTAAACACATTTTAAACCAATTCCTCCATGTAATATTTTGCTTAACAATATTGCATACAGCACCATTTTACCCCTGGTGATAGGTTTTTGAAATTTTATTGGGAAATATAGAACATTCAAGATCCATTCTCAGTTGTCTGGATATATTACGAAGAATAATATGTACTATTTAGCTTTAGTATATAAAAAAAGCGTAGAGGATAAAAAATTCCCCAAGGTTCTAATTTATCTGAGACACTAAAAATTCGAAATAAATTAAAAGAAATTTGCAAAATTTTACGCAAAATATAAAGTATTTTCACATTATTATTAGCAATGATATCCATCTGGTAAAATTAATCGTTTTCAATTTATAAAGTGGAATTTTATGTATGACAGCTCTGTTTTTGAAATTTTGTCTTCTATTCTCGATAACAAAGTATTGTTTTAATATTTTAATATATACATTAATTATTAAACAGATTACGCATTAGATTTATTTTTAATTTCTTGGAGAAACTTCAATTTTTTGTAGTCAATCGGAGAGAAAATTGGATTTAAAATCTCACAATATTGAAAATAATAAATAATAAATTAAAGAAGGAAAAGAAGGAAACAATTCAAACAAAATATGTTTTTGTTTAGCATATTAATAAATGTATTTTTTAAAAAATATTGTTTACGTCTTTATTAAAATTCCTAGAAATTGAAAATGTTTGAGAAAAAGGGTTGAATTATGATTGCTTGGATTTAAATCAACAGAGAAATAAATATTCTTTAAAATAAAACATTAATCTCAAGTTAACAAACATTAAGCAAGTGATGAAGAAATAATTCATGTAAAACATTCATTATCTATGTAAAACATTCATATAATTCGAACGGAAGTAATGTTTCATTTAAATTAGCATAGAAAATCTACATTTTTGCATATAATCTAAAATAATACCTATTATTCACAAATTTAATTTCCAAGGGTAACTATACAAACGTGCATAAAATTCGAAAAGGAAAAAAAAACACATTCATTTACAATTTGAATTAAAAATTTTCTTTTTCAGCTGTAACATCTCTAACTATTCAGAATTTAGACTGCAATTAGTCAGTTTGCATTAGTTCTGTTTTTTAACCGTCTCACACTTAAGCTTTTACTTCATTTAAATTCTTTGGAGAATACTTTTTTATTACACGACTGGAATAAATGTTTTGAAAAATCCTCTACAAAGTATGCACTTCTGATTAAAGACATTTTTTAAAAATTAATTCATACCTAAAAGAATTAGTTTGAACAATAAGACGAAGAAAATAGAAGTACTTTTTTCGCCAATAACGAAGTGAGAAAAATATTAAATTAAATTAAATTCTTTGGAATTGAACAATTTTTGTAATCTGTAAACGATTTTATCACATAGTAATCAGCTGAAAAAATGTTTTGAAATAAACTTTTGTATGAATATTGTAATGGAACAATAAATTGACAAAAAAAAAACAGCTTTTAAGGAAATATAATACAGTATTTTATTAAATTATTACTTTGGATATCAAATATTTCTATTTCGTTTGAAATATTTTTGCAATTTTTTAAACATGAAATTTTCTTCAAATTAATTTTTCATACATGAAAACAGTTATTATATCCAAATACTGCAATAAATTTTCTATTCATCAAAAAAGAAGTAAAAAAGTAATTTGAATACTAAATTCGATTTAAAAAAATCCAGAAAAATTATGGCTTGTAATATAATAATAATTTAACATAATGCATAAGATGTGGGTTTTAGTACTAAAATGTAGTGTAATAAATGTAAGTTGATTTTGTTAAACGAAAAATTTAGGTTTAAAATATTATTTCTCTTCTGCACAAAAAACATGCATTTTATACGTTATTTAATTGGAAAAAAACTAAAGAATAATAAAGCTGCACAGTTTCCAGAATAATCAAAAAATATTTTAAAATAAATTGCTGAAGATTTACATTTTTTGAATATGTGGGAAATTTAATAACATAAAGGAAAAGTGAGTTTTCTTGTTGTCTCAAATTATTTTATCGAAACGTACATTTTATACATTATCTAATATAAAAATAAGATAGACGAAAGTAAGTTTGTGTTACCGTTTTTTTATATAATTTTCTAAATGCATAGAAGAAAAATGAGGTTTCTTGCTGGCTCAAATTATTTCATAGAAATATACATTCTATACATTATTTATATAAATAAAACTGAATATTTGTCTGCATGTCTCTTATGCCTTCCTAAACTGTTCATCCGATTGCGATAAAACTTGGTCAGCTTATTGTTTACTCCAATGGGATGGTTATAGGCATAGTACAATTATCTAAAATTAAAAAAAGGAATTCGAATTTCAACCACATCTATTTACCAAAGATTAGTTTTCAAATAACTCGTCGAGGAGTCATTAGATTTTGTAGAAATGCTAAAGCCAAGTTAAAGGATAATATTTTGTAGCTATAGAGCTCAAATGTAATGTAAATCATTCTCAGAGGTAACAACTTTATTACAGATTATGCGAGAAAGTTTTGGGGAAACCATTCCTCTGGGTTTTAAATTTTAATTAAGTTTTAGCAGTAATTACCAAAAGTAGTGTAGTATAAATAATTTTCCACCATCTTAATTTTCAAAAAAAAATTTTCAACTATATTAACGATTTTATAGTATAAATATACGTTCAATGTTTAATCAATTTTAAATTTAATTAATTTAATCAAATTATTTTTTTAACTATATTAACGATTTTATAGTATAAATATACGATCAATGTTTAATCAATTTTAAAAGAAATTATATTAATCATATTTTCTAAAATTAAAATTGAGAACTCTGAACGAATATTAAGCGAATCACGAGATACGATAAATAGTTTCTTTCATTACCATTCTGAAAGAACGCCAAGTTTTAAAAATTCTAAAAGAATACTCAAATCTAATATACATAAAAGAATATTTCTTTGTTCGTATTTTATATATTATTATACATATCGTATCGTATTGTTCATCCTATTTTGATCAAACATTGCCAAATTATTGATTGATTGTACTTAATATTATTTTTTTCGGCGGCAGCAATGCGCCGGGTACCAGCTAGTCTAATATAAAAATAAGATAGACGGAAGCAAGTTTCTATTTTTATTTTTGTTATAAATTTCAAAACATTTATGTAATTAAAGGTATATAATTATTTGATAGTGGTGAAAATAATAACATAATACAAGAACCTTTCGGAATTTAGAAAACTTCAAGCAAGATTTTTCTTCTACAAAAGCTCTGTTCAATTTTCGAATAACCAATCAATAGAATGAGTCGAAGGTCCATAGATATATTTAAAATTGTAGAACTTTATCAGTATCTAAAATGTAAGAAGGTATTTTTTTTTTACTGTAGTCAATTCCAACAAATGGGATTATAAATATTATATTTCAAAACAGTCTACTTTATTGGTTATCTTAACGTACTATTAAGAATATATAACGTTGCATCCAGGTAAGTTTAGTTCAATCACTGGAAAGGCCGTTTTACGATCCCCTCTATTGGATACTGATCGGATAACCTATCAGTGATCTCAGGAATTGGTGACCATTTGGTGACTTTTGCGATGAAATAGATAATACTGGAATCTTCCAGAATTTCGGTGGTAAAGCCAATAATGTCTGAGATACGCCTGATAGTCCGAAAAGATTCTCTGCTAGCCTCAGGGAACTATAAAAGGCCACAGTCTCCAGCTGAAGGCAATGTCGGGGAGAAGATATCGAAACAATAGCGAATAGTTGAATCAGTGCAGAGAAGCGCAAGCATCGTTTGGAGCTCAAGTGATTGCTGAATCAATCTGTGTACCGAGTTCTGATGTTTATTGTAGAAGCGGCATCGAGTATTATGAAGAGTGGCTAGTCTTTTAGAAGTCAGTTGGTCGTTGGATATAGCAAAAGCGAAGAGACAGTGGAGAATTGCAGGTTTGTCGAGATTCCTTAGAGAGTAGATACGAAGATTCTCTCTCCCTGCTGAATTCTGTCTGGCTTCTTTGTGTGCTTGGTTGTTCTTACTAACGATTAGCACTTGTGAGGTACTCTTTGCTTTAGTATGCAATTGTGTATTGCTTGTATTCGTCTCAGCTGTGAATTCCTTATTTTTTCGGGGTTCTTTTGAGATTTTTCGTTAGATGAAGAAACAGTCCTTTAATAACGAATGGCGACTTTTTTTTAAACAAGAAGAAAAGAATACCTCTTTGTTGATTTGCTCTGTAATTATCTTTTCTCCAAATTATTCAGTTCCATTTTAATACGTCCTTCTGTCGCATAATAAATTTAGATTGCTGATTCTGTTAGAAGTATCGTTTTCATTTCAGAATATTTCTTGAATGCATGAAACGATACAACTATGAAATAAATGAACGTAAGCGTCATTTCAAAGAATAAATTTATCTGATCACTGATAAACTATAAAGGACAATTAATAGATGTTCCGCTGTTTAAAAAAATTATAATTTGCTCCATTGAATAAAGTTTTAATTGATTGGATTTAACTTTAAGTGAAACTCTAATAGATAAAATTTTAATAATCATTGAATTTATTCCTAACAAAATATTATCAAAGTAAAAATAATTAAATAATTAAAGATTAAAAATAGTTTTATTGATCTATTTGAAATGTAGAATTTCACATAATTGATTAAATTGTTTATTTATAACTGTTATTTTAATCTAAAATTCTTATAAAAGGTATCAATTATTTGTTAAATTATTGTTCAAAGTACCTTTGTATTTTTAAAGATGTAAGAATATTGTGTAGATTCAGATAAGTAGTAATGAGTTTATATATAAATATTTCAGTAACCGTTTAAATTAAAACATCGTTGAAAAACCGTTTCAAAGAATATAATTTATTATTACCTTCTATATTATATCAATATAATTTTTTTTTCTCCTGGAGATTAAAGCTTCTATTTTAACTTTAATTCTAAAAGCAGCCATTTTAAATTTGAATCTATGCATAATGTTTTATTATAAAATAATATGTTACACCCAATGACATATTATCAAAACACAATTATAATTTGTTGTAGCTTACACAAGCAATATATTATTCATTTATTCTAACGGATAATCATATTATTCATTCAAAAATAATACCTTTATTCTTTTGCACTATTTGGTTTGAGCCAGCTGGCAATGAAATGAAATCGTCTGGTTTCGTCTTATTTGCACCGTAACAAAAAAGAAAAGCAGATTAATTTCTCAGAAAAACTTTTAATAATACAGTATCGTTACGAAAAAAAATAGTGGAATCGGATTCATTATGAAACTTATTATATCTTATTAAACTTATTATTAACATTTTTAAAATTTATATTAATCGACTTCTTAAAAAATAAGCTATACTCAACAAGAAAAAGAATTAATAACAATATTTTCTTTTATTGCGCATATACACTGATGGGAAAAAAATCCCAACACCAAGAAAAAATTATTGTACAGTAATGAAATTTTAGGAATACATTTGTCTAGGTAACATATTTAATTGATTAAAGTTTCAAGATCACAGGTAAAGCCATTGGTGAGAAGAGCCATTTCAAATGTGAAATGTTGGTACATTAGTAACCGGTGTAACCGCCAGAATTTTGAATGCAAGCATGCAAACGTGCATGCATTGTGTCGTACAGGTGTCGGAAATCAGTTTCTGGGATGGAGTTCCATGTCTATTACAATTGGGTGGTCAATGCAGGGACGGTTAATGCTGGTTGTGGATGACGCTGGAGTTGTCGTCCAATGATGTCCCATACGTGCTCGATTGGAGAAAAATCTGGTGATCTAGCAGGCCAAGGCAACATGTCGACATTCTGTAGAGCATGTTGGGTTACAACAGCGGTATGAGGGCGAGCGTTATCCTGTTGGAAAACATCCCCTTGAATGCTGTTCATGAATGGCAGCACAACAGGTTGTATCACTAGACTGACGTACAAATTTGCAGTCAGGGTGCTCCTGCTGCTCACGAGAGTGCTCCTGCTGTCATACGAAATTGCTCCCCAAACCATAACTCCAGGAGTAGGCCCTGTGTGCCTAGGCCACTGACAGGTCACTAGCAGGCGTTCACCTGGCCTCCTTCTTACCAACAAACGGCTATCACTGCGACCAAGGCAGAACCGACTTTCATCAGAAAACACAACAGGTCTCCACTCCATCCTCCAATGAGCTCTAGCTTGACACCACTCACGTTGAAAACGGCAGTGGTTTGGAGTCAGTGGAAAGCACTGTACAGGGCGTCTGGCTCTTAGCTGTCCTTGAAGTAACCGATTTGTAACAGTTCGTTGTGTCACTGTGGTGCCAACTGCAGCTCGAATTTCAGCTGCAGACGCAGACGCATACGCCGAATACGACGGTCTTCCCTCTCAGTAGTAGCACGTGGCAGCCCGGAACCTGGTCTTCTTGAGGCAGTACCTTCCCTTGACCACTGCCACCAATACTCATGCACAGTGGATACATTCCTGCCAAGTCTTTCACCAATATCGCGGAAAGAAAACCCACCTTCTCGTAGCCCTACAACACGACCTCGTTCAAACTCAGTGAGCTGTTGATAATGGCTTCTTAGTCTTCTCTGAGGCATCCTTGACTAACATTAACCCACTACGTCAAATCTCAACTGTAAATAACGATCACGAACCTTACAGCGCTTATTTAAAGCAAACCTCATTTGCATGTTCATAGTGTCGCTACTAGCGCCACACTTACGCGCGTAGCTCAAAATTTGAATCGACGTCATCTTTTAGATGTATAAACACGCCTACCAAATTTCGTTTATCTAGCACAGCTCCTTCCTAGTGTTGGGATTTTTTTTCCATCAGTGTATTTTTACTTGTATTAACAAATGTATGCAAACAAATACATTGAAATACATATAACATAATAAAACAAATATAAGATAGTTTGATAAAACAATTTTATTTAAATTTAGATTAGAAAATCAAAGATACTTTTTTTTAAAATTTAATTCTACTTTTGTTACTTTTTAAAATTTAAATAACAAAAAAAGATTATGTTATTGAAATCGGATTTTAAATTCATATCGTTTTATTATTATTATTTTTTTTTCATTTATCAATGTGTTTGCTATGATTCTCTGTTTTTTTTAATGTTAGATATAATTTTTGAGATTTGAAAATATTAGTGCGGCAGTTGGATTATTTTAAAGAAATGAGTTAGTTTCTATATATTCTTTTCAACTTTACTCAGTGGAAGTTAAAGTTTGAAGCTAAAAAAATAAATGAAACAAATTGAAGTTTTTTTATTGCATTATTTATTTATTTTTAAAAAAATTACCTTAGCTTTGAAAAATAGATGTAAACATTGTCAAAAAATATGTTTATATCAACAATATCAAATTAAATAAAAAATAATATTTTGAGACATCAATACATGAGCGTATGAATTTCAGTTAATCCTTAATTAAATCAGAAAATAGATTCCATATTATCAGTCAAAACGTCGATTTGTTGTTTGCATGTGACATTACTGTTGTTATAGTTCCAGAGGTACTGTGGCAAAGAACATGATTGCGTACATGCATCTACTTTGATCCGTGCAGTTTCTGTTATCAATGTAATCTAATCATTATAATCCATTTTGAGTGTTCAATCTGAAATTGATATGCTCCTAAATAATCTCTCCTGGAACTTTAAAATGTCTCCTGGAAGAATGGTACGAGTATTATTCAGCAATTGTTAATTCGATTTCCACACGAATTCACATTATTTTACGAGTCGATAGCCTTAAAGGGTTTTGGTATTTGTTTGGAGTTTTTCAGTATTTTTGTAATAACCTGTAGTTTTTTTTATATACAAAACACACTGGACCTGACTTGAAAGATAATATTTTACCTTGTTAAATCAATAGATGTATTTGTGAAAAAGCTGCGAATTAAAGGTTTCCTCTGATCTCTGTCTCTCTAATTCTCTATTTTGTCAGTCAAATTTAATGAAATATTACCATTCTGAAGCATACGGTAAAAAGAATTCCATTGTTTTATAAATAAAACTGGATCTGAGTTATTATTATTTAATCTAATTGAGGATCGTGTACACATTAATTTTAATGAAACGCTTTGAAGAAATAGCACAACAGAATATAATTTCAATTTGTAAACGATCCCTTAACTTTTCTCTTGATGAATATTATCTGTAAAATTAATTTAAAATAGATATTCTCAAAATTAAAAAAAATGATAAGTTTTTAATAGCTCTTTTGACGAAGTGATCCTAAAGTAGTGATTTTGAAATTTTCAGAAGTAAATAAGTTTTTAAAATTTGTTTTGGTGGATTTTTATCTGTAAAAATTGTTTAAAACAGAGATTTTCAAAATTTCAAACAATGGATCTGTTTTAGTCGTAGGAGAATTAATTTGTTTTGTTCAAATCGTTACAGTATAAAGACAATTATTCTAAACATAATTGATAGAATCTAGAGACTATAAAAAATGAATTCGTAATTTTTAGAAAAAATTATTCATTGATTTAAATAACATATGACATAATTCTTCTTACTATTTAAAGTAATTTTCCTACCAGAGCTAATGGTACTCTTTAATCCAGGCACCATAGCGATATGTATATCTCAAAAGCTTTAGACATTAACTATTGGAATATGACAAGATGATAACAGTGGACATCTTGTGTGTGTGTGTGTGTGTGTGTGTGTGTGTGTGTGTGTGTGTGTGTGTGTGTGTGTGTGTGTGTGTGTGTGTGTGTGTGTGTGTGTG
>JAPMOQ010055911.1:3420340-3456897 GCA_026543055.1 Argiope trifasciata
GTGTGTGTGTGTGTGTGTGTGTGTGTGTGTGTGTGTGTGTGTGTGTGCGTGTGTGTGCGCGTAATATCTTCAGATTTCCCCAAAAAGTGGTTAGATCAATACAAGATGTTTAGAGGTCATTATAAAAGTAAAAAAACATGCAACTTAGCGGTGACACTTTATTTTTATGCAAGTTATTGCAAATATTTCATAGGTTAATTTTTTGAGCGAAAAATCTGAGTATGTTTATTTAAAATGCTTCTAAAATTTTTCGGTTTAGAATTTTTTCGTTCATTGTACTTTATTTTTACTTCAAATTAAACCATTTTTCATGTGTAAAAATAAAAACATGTTTGCACTTATCGGTAATATTCTATTAATATTGGAAGTCGGAGTTTGAAAGTAAAAGTAAGGGGGGTGTCTAAATTTAAACTTAAGGTGTACGCACACACTTTTGAATTTTTTTTTAAATTTTAACTTTAAAATTCTAATCTTTTCACAGTAGGCCATTAATATATGTTTAAACTAATTTAAGTGAAAAAAAACAGATTACAGTAATTATTAATTAATTAATATTTAATGAGATAATTAACATATTTTTGAAACATGATATTTTCAATTCTAATTTGCAGAGACACACAATTCTAGTTGGAAACTATGCCTAATATCAATCTTCATGTTGTCTGTCTCAATCAAATAATAAAAATATATAGTTTTTTTTTACTATTTTTTCATCAACAATGAATAGAAAAAGCGAGACTTTTTCTGAAATTTTAACTTCTAAATAGCTTTCAAAAATTGATTTCTATAAATATAACTTTGATTGAAGCGCAAAGCATCCATTGTTTCATGTATATAGTTTTGATTTATAAATAACTGTTTATTGTTAATTTTTTGTGGAATTATTATTGTTTGAATGGACCAACATAGTAGAAAAATATCATTCTTCATAAAATGAGCTTTAAAAAAACAAAAACGAAACTAGCGTTTTTAGTGAGAGTACCTCCAGAAAAATTCTTATAATTCGAGAAATATTCCGAAAATCAACAACATCTTGGTATCATTTGAAAGTTAAATGATTAAAGACCATTTTAAGCAATGAAGTAGCATTTGATATTCTGAACGATTTTCGAAGTTTCAAGTGTTTACGTACAAATTTTCTCAAAGAAAGGGATCCTTTAATTTCTCAAAAGGAAGTGAACCCAAACGCATATGTTATTCAGACATAATACTACATATTTTTCATATGCAGCATATCATTTTTAAGCAAATAAAAGTAAAAATCATTTTTGTATTTTATTGAACAAGAAAACCGAGCATCGAGCACTCTCACAATTTATCCATGCAAAATAAATAAATAAATACATACATCTTTATTTCAAACATTCTACAATGTGTGCATTTAAAAATTATATTAAATCGCTTAAATGTCATCCAAAAACTCCATTTATTTATTAAACTTCAACGAAACCGGAAATGTGACGTTAGAGGACTTGAAAATCCCCTTTCATAATTTTATCACAAAATATTATACTTTTAAATTTTAAAGCGGTGTATCATTTTTAACAAATGCAAAAACCACGCCATACTCAGTAGATTACCCGGTGACAAATGCTGAAAGACGACCGTTTGTCGAGGCACACACACCATCACCCCACACACCGACCATAAAATGCATAGTTTATGATCCCCCTATTAATATCGTTCGATCAAAAATAGCGCCTTCCTTTCGAAGGCGGTATTTGTCTTGCGGCAGCTGGCTACGCTACGATATCGTCTGCTGCTCATTCTCTCGGTAAAGAACTGAGATAAGCTGGTCCGACGAACGGTCGCAGTTAGGGCCAGCGCTAGCAGTAATCTACCCAAAAGCGAGCAGTATTTTCGGTGTGATGAATACGATTTATATGCATGAGCGTATATCGGGTGTTGGTGCTTTCGTGCATATGTATACGCATTAGCCATCTGTTACCATAGAAGGAAATAGTATCGCCGTTTGGCTTAATTGGCTGGAAAAATTAGATAAGAACTGTGTGTTTTAATTCATTAGCTGACGTGATTAGATGAATTAATAGATCGAGAATTGAATCATTTGATTTAATTAGAACAGAAGACTTAATATGGGAAAAAGTCAGCGACAGCTTCTAAGAGATTTTGGATCCTTAAATTTCTTAATTGCAATTTCTATTCTTGTCTGTCAGTGTAATATTTCTCAACAAAGTTACATTGGCATACAAGATTTAACAAATACTAACTTGGGGCATGCATTTGGCATTTTTATCGAATTTATCGTGTCATTCTTTGTGAGTTATTTAGCTACTAATCCTTGGCTTATGAAAAATAGTATCTGAAAATCGAATTTGTGCTTTAGACAAAGTTTTGATACAAAAATATGGCAAAAACACTTGTAGTCACAAAATCTCATTCCAAATGTTTTATATTTAAGTTTTTGAATTATTGCATTTACATGTTTCTCAAAGTGCAGACTTATAGACAGTCAGCCCGTAGTTGGATTTGATTCAAAAGCTGACAGATGTCAACACTTTAAAAGTTAATTATGAGTACGTAATTTTACCCATATTACTTTCTTACCGTGTAAACTATTATTCGAACAGACAGTTTCTCTAAACGGATGTCGATCAAAAGAATAAAAAAATAATTAATAATAATACATAAATATATAAATTTGGTGTAATCAAATTTCAACCATGTAACTCAAATTATTTTAGATGCTTTTTTTTTTGTTGTTGTTACAGACATTTTCCAAAACATATGTTTTCATGAGCTATTATAGGTCTAAAACTTGATGATCCACCGAAATCACGAGTTCAAATTTTTTAACGATTACTATACATTATCCATACGACATACACGTGAAAGTAAAAAGTCGAATTAAATCCAATAAATATAATTATAAAAATATATTTTGCTTTTAATAAATAAAATTACCTTTCTGTTATTTTTAAAAGGGAAGAAAAATGTATATATGGCTGTTTTCTTAAGAATAATTATTAAAATAAAAGTGATCTAAACATCATTAATCAGGTAATTAAATTATTTAAAATTTGGAAAATTCAAAATTTTAAAATTTACGGAATAAACTAAAATTGTAAGACTTCATAATCATAATTACCATATATTCTTTTCAAAGACTATCAAAACCTCTTTCATTTTATGTATATGCCTAAGATGAAAATAAACAAAAATGAAACTTTTTCAATATGGGATGGAAAAAATAAATAAATTCACAGTTTTGTGCGATTTCTTATGTATTTATATAAAATGGCATTTTGATAGTGTTTTCTGGAAGCCCACTATATGAACAGACTATTTATAGAATTCGAATAAAAGTATTTCGAAACCATTATAAACGGAAGTTAAGTGGTTAATCGTATTTTAATCCAAAATTCAATAACAGGGTGTTTTTGTAAACATATCGTTGTGGAATTTATTCTTTGAACAAATAACAAAAAGCTTTAAATGTATTTATTCATTTTTTAAAATAAATTATTAGACAGTTTAAATGCAATGAAACATTTTCGGGTTATTCTTCATTTATTAATTTATTAAAATATAAAAATAATATTTATTGATAGATTAGCAACAAAATGTAAAGCATTAATTATCATTTGATCATAATTTATAAAAAAAAGAAAAGAAAAAAAGAAAGAAAGAAAAAAGGAAAAAAAAGAAAAGAAAAGAAGAACATAACTAGTTTAAACACATCGAAGTGTGACAGTTTCTAATAGGCTGGAAGATTTTTTTTTCTTTCTATCGTCTGCATTTGTACAATAATGTTTTGTAATTTTTTAATCTTTCATAAATTATGAAAATTATAACAGAAAAATATTACAGATTATTTAAAAATTTCTTTAGTATCCTTAGTACTCAAGTAAAATATTGAATCTTTTTAAAACCGTAGTTAATTAATATTTTTTTAACAAAATGTTACGCTGTGACACAAACTAACAATTAAATAATATGCTAAGTATTTTAATCGGTAATGATTGGTAAAAATTAACTACGTCAGCAGTTGCAAAACAAAATTTGAAAACTAATTTAAATAATGAAGAAAAATTATATAGATAAAAAATTAATAACATTAAAAATTATTTTTTTAGATTAAAATAGTTTGAAGACAATTTTTCTGTTTTAAAATTTCTTCGAAATTATTGTAGAGAATTCTTAAAACTTTAATTAATTACCTATCAAGCTTTTCCAAAATTGTGGAACAAGTATAATTTCTTTAAGATAATCTATTATCTACTTGAATAAATTAGACCTCTGCCGTATTAGCTCACTGTAGGGCAATCTGCTTTATAGAGCATTTTTCAAAACATGTGTCAAGTATTTACCAATGCCAAAACTTCATCATTAAAATAAAATTCTTATATTTTATAAATATTCAACATGGTATTGATTTAATCATAAAAAGATATTTCAAAAACAAAATAAAAGACGAACGCTGAAATCATACATTAGAAATCAGTTAAATAACGTTAATAAAAAATATTATAAAATGGAGTTCCTTTGAAAAAAACTTTAGTAAAAAAGTATTCTTTGAAAAAGTTATTTTTATTCTTACTGTCTAGATCTTAAAATATTTTATTAATTTATATTTATCATTGCTTATTTTACCCTCGCTATATTCTATATCAATTTTGCACAAATCCAAAATTCTAATTGATCTTTAATCGCCTTAAGTTTCTCTTTTCATTGCTACATTGATTTGTTTTTTATTTAATATTCCATGATCGTCAACATGCAGATACTTCGAACTTCTTCTGAAGTGATGCATTTGTATTTATTATGCTGTTTAAGTTTATCTAATTGAAAACAATTCAACGATTCAGCTTACAAGCTTTTAAAATAAATAAAAACAATGAATCGAAATATTACTTTTTTAAAAAAAATCATGCACTGACATAAATAACTTATTGTAAAATTGTTATTGGTACCACAAAAGGTATTGGTACACATAATATTTCATTACAAACGAAGTTTAAAAATCAGAGCATCTCTTTACTGCACCTCTGGCGCCATCTATTCGCTAAAAAAGTAACATCGTCGTATTTGAATTTTACTTTTTAAAATAGCTGAATTATTTAAGAGGAAATTAGACTAGTTCAAATCTCTAATTCAGGTCGTTTTTTTGAAAAAATTAGGGAATGTATGGTGTTATTTTGAAATGCATCAAAATTATTGAAATTTTACTTTACGTTCAAGTTACTTCAGAACAAAAATTCAATTAAATTTCTTTATATTTGTGCTTAGTTTGATGATTAATGTATTTTTGATTTAATTCAAAAGTTTTGTCGTATTTTTTTCACATTTTTATTCTAAAAAAGTATTTTTGATTTTTTTTCTGCCTCATTAAAAAAATTAACATAGGAATATATATATATATAAAAAACCCACTTTATATTTGATAATTTCATTTCAGACAAGTAATACTTTAGAAAAAATGAGGGAAAAAAGTTCTGAAATTTTCAATAATGTTTGCCTAAAAAAATAAATTTTCATAAATCATTAGATCTCTAAAATATTCGTTATTTTTACAATATGAAAGATATTATTTATATATTTTTCATCCTAAAATCGGTTCAAAACTGAATTTATACTTAAATTTATATGTAATAAATTATCTCTTAACGTTTAAATATATTTATGTACAATTCCGATTGCTTCATATTTATAAATGTATGTATTGAGTTAAATTTATTGAGAAAGCAATGTTAAAAAAATATATATAAATGCTTTTAAAGAAATATTTAATTTGTACAAATAAAAAAATAATGTACATTTTTTTAAATATATTTTCTTTTTCAAGGAGATAGTTGATTTCGAAATAAGCAAAATAGACTAAAACGAGCAATTTTAAAGAAATTAAATTAAATTGAAAATAAAGATTTCAGTCAAAACATTAAAAGAAAATGGAATATACTTTTTATAGTCCGAGTTCGTTTAAATAGTTAGAAAGCAATTTTAGTTCAGAAAAACATAAAATTCCTTTGAAAATTCATGCATACATACATTTAAGAATGTGTACATAAATAATGTTTTTAAAATATTCGGATTTAATCTTAATCGAAAAATCAGACATAATTTTATTCCAATTAAATTTATATTGATTAATAAGAAAAAATAATGGAAGAAATTAAAAATTAAATCCTCTGGAATATTTTGAATTTTTTAAAAATTATAACCATATATATTTTTAGTTTTCTTTAAAATAATATATATTGTTTCAAAATGCTTTTTTAAAGAAATCTGACGATTTTATATTTTAATATATATACATAAAAATTTTTATAACCCTGACTGAATAATTCCTAAAAGTTTTTAACGGAATCTATTGTTCTCTTAATATTTAATTTATAAATAATCATTCTAAGTAATATCAAAATATCAACTTTATTTGTCTAAAAATTATTTTTTTTGAATCCGAAAGAATAAAAGCTATTTAATTTAATCGATTAACAGATAGTTAAATTTTGAAAATATTAAGTCTTCCAAAAGTTCCCAGATATTGGTTCAACGAAACGAGGACGTTTGAGGCACCTAAATATAAAATAAAGATTTTTTTCCCGTTTTCTTTTTACATAATTGATGGAATACACAAGGACTCTGGTTTGTTTATTACAGACACTCACCTAGATGGCTTTAACCTCATTCCTTACATATTTAATCAAAACGCAACAAATCATCAATTTTATTTTATTATTAAACACAAGGAAGCGGAGCAAAACAAAATGTGTAGGTGTTAAGTTGATTTTTTAATTTTTTTTATTGGTGTAAAAGCTTTTAGTTTAAATATTAGTTTACTATCCTAAATTATGTCGGGCGAATGAAAAAAAAAAGTTAAATATTAGTCTTTGTAAGATAGTTTTTCAAACAAGGGACAACTCGAAGGGAAACTCGACTTTATGTACGCTGGTATCTGATCTCTTTTCCTACTGGTTTATTTCTTGAATCTCTTTTACTGGAACACAGAATAAATTGTCTCGTTGGATTCGATTTTTTTTTCTGTTGCAGGAATCACTGTTTCCATAATCACTATCTGAAAAATCATCGCTTTCGCTAACTTGCATCATCGCCATTATTTTACTTTTTTTCCACGTAACTATCCTTCTGAATAATGAGGATAATAATCCTATGAATAATGAGTTTTAGATTTCTTCATACTTTGCTCTGTGAGCCATATTTTACAAAAAATATTTATTAATATTTTAAATAAAAGTTGCTACATCAATCAGTCTTCTAAATCAATCATTAAAACTGACTGATTTATAAAATTAAAGAATATTATTAGGAAAACGCGTTCTTTTAGAACTTTTCAGTCCATCATCTTAAAGAAAAGAATAATTTCAGGCCAATCAATACCCGGAGTTACTTCAAGGCTAATGAATATGTGATTTAATTGAAAATTTTAGAACCTATTACTCATGGCGAACCAGGTGGTCGCCAAAGGCGGCTAGTATATATATAAAATTTTGGGGCTAGACCAATTTTGAGATGAAAAGATGAAAAACAACCCATCATTTCTCTAAATATCGACGCAACCTTAATCTGATTGTCTCGTAGTGGTTTCAAACTGTTGTAAAATGGTTAATGACTTAAATTAATTAAGACACTTGGTAAAAATTTAGAGAATAAATAATTTGTAAATCATGTTGTTACTTTAGTTGGTGATAAATTGGTAAATGCGAAAACCTTCTGCATTACTTTCTAAGAACCCCCAAAACGAAAAATATATGCCTCAAAAGCTGCAAAAACGCCAATTTGTTGCCTACTCATTTCGAGGCTTCAGAAACTTTAAACAAAAATAATATTTTTTGTATGATAAAAAATTTGAAGTTGTTACTTGTCAACCACTATAATTTCAATGAAATACGAACTCCTGTACCTCTTTTAATTGTGTCATTAGAAATTACAATCTTGTGAGTCTATAAATGAGGGGTTTTTTTTCTTTTTTTTTCTGATGAGTTGTTTCCAGTTCCTTTGATTTTGGGCCAATAAAAAAGTCATGGCCTTAATCTATATATTTTCTCTTTCTAGAAAAAAAAATCTTTAGTTCTATTATCTTTACCGAGATTCGAACTGTCAGAAGTCATATTTTCTTGTTGGCGACGTTTTGAAACGGACGCGATTACGATTCTATCTATCGAATGAAGCGATAGAAACAAATGCATCGAACCACTCCAGACGACACTGAAAGTATTCTTTTCACTTCACATCTTCTTCAACACTCGGGATAAATTACGAAATTGAAAATTTTTCTTTTTAGAACGTTTTTCTTCCCTTTTATTTCTCCCAGTTTGCTTTTTTCCTTTTTTTCCACTACCCTTTCTTTTCGATCTCATCACCCTTCTGAAAGCTATCGAGAAATCCCTCAAGTTTTCCCCCTTCTATTTCCTCCTCCCCGGTCCGCCATCACGTGATATATGACGTTGCAGTAAACAAAGAGTGAAAGAAAACTCATAATTGCAAGCGAGTGTGTAGTAGTACTTCAGCTCAGTTCATAAGAAACTGTTGCTGTTATATTTTCCTTAAGAATTTTATGTCGTTATCTTCTAGTGGAGGGATTCTTACATTTACTTCTTTTATGCTTCTGCTTACTAGAAAGGCCAGGGCAAAATAAGTTTTTTTTAGTGGGGAAAAAATATTCTAAAAGGCAAGGGGGGTTGTATATACTGAAAGAATAAAAGGGTTGTTTTGTTTCTGCTTCACGATGCGAGAGCTTTCTAAGACGTTCTGGAAAAGTAATATCTAAGACGAAAAGTTTCCGTTTTTAAGAGATTCTTTTGTCTGCTAATGATTTATTGAAAGTTTCTCTATTTCATATATTTTATTTTTACCATTTTTTTAAGCTCTCAAACGTTAAAAATGGTGTAAAAACAACGCACTTTTCCCATTTCAAAATAAAGTACTTAGGTAAACTCTCTATTTTTTAACAACATGTAGTTTAGATATTGTTATTTTATGTAACAATAGGTTTTTTATTTATTACCATTGTTATTCCTTTTTTTTCTTATGTATTATAATTCCATGGCATAATTTTTTCAAAACTTTTTTAGTAATATATTAATTTACTGTAATAAGAATGTAATTAACAAAGAATGTAATTTTTAATTCGTATAAGTTTTGAATTTCATTTTATTTTTTATGAACTATTGGGTTGTTCGGAAAGTCATTTCGTTTTTTTTTTTTTTTGTCAAAATGAAAAGAAATTTTCGTTTAGTGAATAAATTATTTATTAAATTATAAAATTGCCATTTTGGTCTAATACCTTTTGCCATATTTTTGGTAGTAACATGATTACACGCTCATAAAAGTTTTGGTCTTTGCTGTAAAAAAAACTGATCGAGTTGGTTTTTGGCCTCTTCATTTGAAGGAAAAATTTTGCAAATCAGTTCTGGTACTGATGTACTGTTAACACATCTTTTCCACACATATTGGCTAATTTATTTCTGGCTTAACAGCATTTTTACCTTTTATATAGCAAAAAAGAAAAAAATGATGAAAATGCTGTTTATTGCTCTCCATATTTAAAAGGGCACCATCAAAAAACTACTGCGAAGAATCAGCTGCACTTTTTCACACTCAAGCCTTGCTATATCAGCTCTTAAAACATAAAATGATTTTGCGGTTTAAGTATGAAATTGGGTGCGAAAAATACAATTAAATCCTCTGTCGGGAAAAAACGAAATTACTTTCCGAACAACCTAATATTACCCTATTTTTCGATTCTTACTTATACAATGTATTGCTAAAAATATATTACTATAAGAATGTATTAATACATTCTTATTTTAACCTATAATATTCAAAATGTAAAAACAAAATTATAACTTTTAATCATTTCAAATTTGAAATTTTGCAAAAGTCTACATTTTTGAAGCTTTATTCTTGGAAACTTGTTTATCTATCTTTCGGTGAACATATGAATATGATAACTCTGTAAGTACAATATGATTTATATCAAATTTTAGGTGGAAATCGTCAGTACGTCTGTCTACCATTTTAAATTCATGCCAGCAATATCCCCAAAACACAATTTAAATACGAGAAACTACGCATATAGATTTATCATTACATTTATAGATCTACATCAAATTTTATATACTGTTTCTCGGAGAGTGGCCATTTGGTGGTATATATATTTGCGAATATGGTATTTGTCCCGCAATAGTTCTTGGACGGAACAAATAAGATAAATATAATTTTGTATGTAGTTCTCTGATTTATTATTCCTTTATAAGCGTTAACAACTCTTGAATTATCTAGAAATAATTAATTTAATATACAGGGCATAAAGCAGTATTTTGATTGATCTATTATTTTTGACTCTACTGTATCAGAAGAATTAAACCTCTTGTAACTACTAAGAATAATACACAAAACGATTCAAAACATTTGTAGAATATATAAAGCAATCTAACGTCTCATATAAATGTTGTTCAAAAACGTAACATCTACAAAAAAGTAGCGTAGGCATGAAAATACTTAAATGACAAACCAATACCAGATGAGAGCGTCATTTCAGCTTTGTGTTGTAAAGTTTCCTTTTCCGATTCCTGATAATTGGCATTTCCAGCCAGATATGTCACAACTTGTAAAAATCCTCCATTGTTAAATGCCTCCAGACTGCCAGATGGGAGATCTTCTTCACCCGAGTGGTCATGGCATCTGATCAATAGTAACGTCCAGCTGAAGAATCACAAGTGGGTTTTCGTCGTTTAAAAGGATTTTGTTACATCTTCATGGGGAAGGTGTATCAAACCATCTGGATGTTAAATTCTTCCCATTTTGAAGGGACTATCAATAACTCGTGTCCCAGAACAGTCAGTTACGAGGAAGAATCCTTAACGGACATTCCCAAGATTGACTAGTGACCAATGAGGGGGCATTTTGTTGAACAACTACTGAGCGATAGGGAGCTCAAGTGCACCAAAGTGACATGAGAGGCGGAGATTGGACAGAAATAAAATGCGGGGGTTTTGAATAAGAGGGGAGAGACACGGTATGAGAACTTTTATCAGCAGATAACATCTATGATCCATTTATAAAACCCAACACATAAATAGCCCTTTAAGAAGTATTAGTCTGTTATTGCAGGATACAAATTTAATGTCCAAAGTCGTGTTGCCGCAAATGTAGAGATAATTTTTATTATGAGAACACAAAAATGTTGTGGCCGTGGACATGCAGTATTTCCTGTAAAATGTCGGAAACGCTCAGACATTGAAAGTCAGCGCCATCCATGGTTGTCTATAAACGACTTACTGACTATGAAATAAAGATTTCGGGTTTCATTTGTCCGATTTTCAAAAATGATATCTAGAATACTTAAAGGTTGCCTTGCAGACTTTGAAATCCACCAAGACAATTACTAAAGCAAAAGAAGTAACATCGACCAGCAGCAAAGGCCACAAAATTGGAATTTGTTGGAGAGATAATAATTAAAATCCATTCTTCTGATTCGAAGGCATAATAAATATATCTGATAAAATTATCGGCATCGGCCAGTAGAATTTTATACAGTTGAGTATTACTATATACTACTATATAAGTTTGAATTACTATATACGTCACATCTGACAGTAGTACGTCTTCTTGTATACAGCCATCCATCATTGCACCACTGAACGTAGCAGTATCGACAGGATTTGTTGCGGTCGACTGCTGAATAAGTATCGTCCAAACTTACATGGACCTGTGTGAAGTTGATGTTGGCTCAGAATAGAATCTGGGACCTTTGGTTTTGAAGGCCAATAACTTAACCACAGGGCAAAAGCATGCTCAGGTCTCGTAGATGTTATCTGTCTTATTAAGATATCATCACAGACCCATAAGTCAAACTAACATTCCTTTCGAGGTAGTAAAAAGCTGTCTTTTTCTCCACTTGCCCACTATCAAATAGTTGGAAACTGACAGCAATACTAGGGTTATTTTCTAACTGTTTTGATCATTTTGAGAGAGTTGGTAGACTGTACATAAAAAGAAGACGGTGACGAATATGTAATTTAGATTTGCAACCAATATCCCAAAAATTTCACACTATACCAACGATTAGGCATTTTGCTCTTGTAGTCAGATTTAGCATGCCAAAGACTCAGTCGTTTACATAATGCATCTGCGATTGAATCGGGTTTCGAACCTGGAGCTTTTAGATTTCAAAATAAAATTCTTACTACCACCGTGGACTGTTCCATGAACTCATAATAAAATGGAAGGAATAAAAACTTTATATATATATATATAAAGTATATATGTTCATTTTAACAAAACTATCTTAAAAATAGCGGCAATAAATTTTTTCTATCAAAAATAGAGCGGGAATCAGCAGTAAAATGCAAAGAAAAATACTCTAATATATATATTACCTTTTCAAAAAGTTTTTACTCTTTTGGTCTAATTTATATTAGTTAAAAAGGAATTTTAATAATTCCAAATAAATCAAGGTAATAAAATTAAATAAAATCAATTAATATTTAATGAAAAAAATAATTTAATAAAAATAACACAAGATATATACAAAAATAATACATTTAATAAAAAAATACAAGATTAAAACATTTTTTTTTTCCACTCAAACAAATTTTTATGATTTAATCAACGTTTCTTATCACTTTAAGCTATAATATTTTTCATCCCAAATAAAAAACACCATAAAATATTCCTAGATAAATAAATAAGAAATTTTAATCAAAACGAAACGCTAATTAATTCTTTTTATGTGCCTTAATAAAAAATAATGTTAAAGACATAAAATAAATCTCTTAAATAAACTAAAAATAATTCATGTCCCATAAATCTAAAATATGACCCAAAAAATATTAACCCATTTTATAATTATTATATCTTTTATTTCAAGACTTGTTTAGAAACATAAATAATTATGCAAATACAGACCCCCATTAATCCTTTTATTTGAGTCCCACATAATTCCATCCTCTAAGTTATCCATTTCAATTAGGGAGGATTTTCTTGAGCTCACTTAAATGCAACGACCATCTATTTTGACAAAATTCTGCTCTGACCATGGTGGAAGAAAACGGTGTTATGTTTTTCTTGTAAGAAAGATGTCCCAGATGTTTTAACAGAAGTCATAAATTTGAGAAAGAGAAAAAATATATGGAATCGTGGTATTATTTTTCAGATTTCATCTTTTTTTCTTTTTCTTTCTTTATCTGAAAGTGCGGATGTAGGGAACGACACGGAAGCTTTTACTATTTGCTGTTCACCCTAGGGAAGGAAATCGGTGGTAAAGACATAGAACGGAAAAGCTGAAGAAGTGGGAAAAAACTTTGAAATAAAAAGGAATTGTGAGAAACGTCTACACTATAATAAGAAATTAGCAGTTTATAATACGTTGGCACTTGACTAATTCCAACCTTTTCTTAAAACAAAATTTTCATTTCTCATACGCCGTCTTTAATACTACTTTTAATTACTTTTTTTCATAATATTAAATTGTCTTTCTTAATACTAAAATATAAAACAAAATTCAAATTTAATTGGTTGATTAAAAATTGAAAAAAATGTATAAAATTACTTAAAATTTTATTTTGAGTATGTATAATGTATCTTATGTATGTATAATATATGAGAATGTTGTTATATGTTAATGTATGTTGTTAATGGATATATGTATGTTGAGTATGTATAATGTTTAGTATAATGTTTCTTTATTTCAGAAAAATGAGATCATTCGAGGAAATTTTTTAAGATATTTAATTTAGTCCAAGTATAATTATAAAATCTAAATTCTTTTAACATTTGAATTTAATTGGCTGACAGAATTTTTTTTAAAAAGTTTAAAATTGCACGAAATTTTATTTTGATTTGATTACTTTTATTCTTTTGATTTTATTTGATTGATGTTTGAATTCTACGACAGCGTCAATAACAGCATTGTTGTATCCATAAACTCCACATAATCAAATGAATTCAAGTATCCCATTGGAAAAAAATCATGCGGATTAAGATCTGACGAACATTGACGCCAATGCAATGTACCCAACGTGTCAAGTCCACTTTCTTGAGAAGGTAAAATTGAGATAAAATGTAATAACGGAAAAAGTTGCAGAAGCTGCCTGGTACATGAATCACAACTGTAAAGCTTTTATATCACTGTAAAAATAAATGTTGCCTATAATATTTTTAGGAAAGTGTTTCAGAAAAATAAAGGATCTTGCATCTTTTTAAGACAAATAAAACTTAACGATTTAAGAACACACTCGAAAATACAGTATATGATTTTGATGCTTGTTATAGTGACGACAAAACACACGGCGAAATCCTCTATTGCTTCTATAAGCTTTACATAAACGAATGATTTAAGTTGACTCCGAAGAAAAAAAGTCCCACAGATTAAAATCTGAAGAATATGGAAACCAAGTAATATGTCCAACGAGTCTTGTCCACTTTCTTCGATACGTAACATTGATTTGATAATGTAAAAATGTGCTGAAGCACCATGACACATGAATCACAACTGTCTGATTTTGTAAAGTAGTAAAAATTCAATGTAATGCATACAATTTTACGAAGTGATTGTGGACAAAGTCATAACGTCACATCTTTAGGATTAATGAAAAAAACTATTATGATTTCAAATGAAAAACTTTATGAGCTTGATATTTACATTCCTCAAAATGCACTCATGCCCAAAAATCAAGGATAATGCAAGCTCAAGGAAAGAGTCAGATGCAAAACAAATATGATTTATTTGTAAAGCCTATTTATTAAACAAACTGTAAAAAGCAAAAAAGATGCTGTATATTTGATATCATTAAGAAAAATTTGCTCCCGGGAACAAATTACAAAAAAAAACGTATTTACAAAAAACAATATTATATGGTTGGTATGATGGTTAATACATAGTATGTCCTCCACTCAATCCAATAAAGCCGTACTACGTCTAGGTATGCTGAGTATCAAATTATCAATCTGGTCTTGGGGAATATTACACCATTCATCAAGCAATGCCCTACGAAGTTCCGGTTAACATATAGAAGGTGGTTGAAAACTGAAACTCGTTAGCTAAGTATGTTTCACACAAATTCTACAGCATTCAAGTTCGGTGAGAATGATGGCCTGTCTATACGGATGATATCCTCCGTTTGAAGGGATTCATTTACGATTTTTGCAAGGTGTGGGCGGGCTTTGTCATCCTTAAACCTGAATTCTACACCCATGGCGTCCCGAAACAAACGCGCATGTTGTTTCAGAATGACATCCTGAAGGATTTAGTCTGTCATGGTTCCAATTTGAACAGGCAGATTAATTCTGAAACCCTGAATAATTCCTAACCAAGCGAGCAATCATGCATCACTGTAACGGTTTGCTTCAACTACGTTGTCTTGGTGATAACGAGTACTTGGCGCTATCCATATGAAAGTCCAGCGAGAATCAGACTGCAAGCTAAATTTGAACTCATCGGAAAAAATCACACAAGCCCACTGTTGCGGTGTCCACAATGCAGGCTCTCTACTCCAGACTAATAGCAAGCGACAGTCAGTTGCAGAAAGTGGAACACATCTGACAGGCTTATGAGCATATAGACCAATCTGTCCTAAGCATCTGTACACGGTGTGCCTCGATACTGTCGCACCAGTGGCTGAAGAGAGTTGACGAGACAGATCTGATAATGTATTCAGTCTGTTTCTTTTGGCAATAATTACCAAACACTGGTCTTCATTAGGCGTTGTAACTTGGGGGTGATCTGTGATCTAAGGTTTACTCAAATTACCATAATCTTGGAATTGTGCCAAAGCCTGGAGATGACATTCTGGGTGATTCCTAGTTCCTCTGATACTTCGAGCTGAGTTCACCCACATTAAGGAAAACCAATAACTCTACCACCTAAAAATCTTCCAAATGCTTCGTTCCTTGTTTGATAACTATGCGCTTATTGCACTGAAAGACTTACAAAGAGATGGCGAAAAATTTCATTTGTTTGCCAGTATTCCTTATACATCAATCTCTGAAACTCTCGTCTTTGTGAAGTACAATCGGTGTCATCTGGGAGCTTCCTTCATTTTTCATATGACTTTTTAAGATGTGAGTAGTCACTTCATGGGTGATGTATGTATTTTTGAGTTTGATTTCTGTGCGACTCTGAATTATCCTTAATTTATGAACATGAATGTGTTAGAACTGAATTTTGTAATTCTCAGACGATCCATCTTGTAGAAAGCTAAAAACTTTCTTATTCTGCTTACTATATATATATATATATATAATATATATATATATATATATATATATATATATATATATATATATATAATTCTTATTATTTTTATTGAAGTTATGCTTTATATATAATTCTTTTCTAGATCAGAATGCTATTTTGTCTATATAAAACTTTCAAGTTCACATTAAAAAAGAAATCCATATAAAAGTACAAGACTTTTGTATGTTGGTTATGGCAATATAGATTGGAAAAATTTAAGAACAACCACACTCAAGAATAACCATCAGTAATTCGTAATTCGAACCGATGAGTTTTTTCTCTAGATAGAATCTGTCTGTCTTAGAACCACAGTTTTCGTGTAACTTTTAGAAGGACTATGCATTTCTTAAATGAAATTCCTCGATACCTTTTTTCAGTTACTCTCTTTCTCTCTCTCTCTCTCTCTCTCTCTCTCTCTCTCTCTCTCACACACACACACACACACACACACACACACACACACACACACACACACACACACACACACACACACACACACACACACATATATATATATATATATATATATATATATCACGACCTTCTAACACACTGGGAAATATCTCAAAAAGGAGGCTTAGAAGCATTTTGTATGGCGGTTATTTCTCGCCACCCTGTTATGTACAGAAAATGGTGTGGGTTAGCTACCTCCCATCTATGACGGAACGGACATTTTCCCCTCTCTTGGTTTTCCGATTTTCTTCATGTCCATTCATTTTATCGACAATTTGGTTGAAGCTCCGGACCGACGTCCACAGACACGAGGGTGGGAAAGGGGGTCCAACAATATGTCATTTGGAAGATTTATGATTAAAACTGTAAAGTCACAGTTCATTGGAACTCAGCTCTACAGGTAGGGTTGTACCATATCCGGTGATGGCTCTTAGGACTCAACCGAAGTTCTCGCGTGCATCGCTGTCGCGTTGCTCTTCTTTTATGTGTGTGCTTTAGAGCGTAACGAAGAAGTCTGTAATGTATCATAATCTTCTAGTATCTAAAATGCATATATTTTGAACATAGATCATACAATTATAGAATGGGTTAAGGGACATGATGCATAATCTTAAAATTCATCTTTTTTTTAAAAAAAGTGTTTTTAACCCAGGATCTTCTAATGCAAAAAAATATCTATCTATACACCAGATCTTTCATATCACTTTCAAAAGAGACTTACAATTTCCAAATAAAATTCATCAATACGTCCTTTTCAGCTACCTATATACTTCTAAATTTGACCAAATGCAAAGACCATTTGCTTTGACAAAATTCTTCTCGGGCCATTTCAGAGAAAATAATGTTATAGTTTTCTTGCAATAAAGGCGTCTTAGATGTTATAACCGAAGACATAAATCTGGAAAAGGATAAAGATCAGTAATCTTATTTTTCAGATATTTCTTTTTTTCTGGAATCACGAACGCAAGGAATGTCATTGGAGGTTTCGTCATTTTCTTGATACCCAAGGGAAGAAAAAGAGCAAGACACTCAAGATGAAGAATCTGAAGAAATAGAAGCAGGTATTAAAGAACGAATGAAAGAAACTTGAATCAATGTTGCCACAAGAATGAAGAATAATAAAGACAGTGTATTAAAAGATCATATACTTTTGCTAGATAGATCTTATTATTATGAGAATATATTGAAAAAGTAAGTATACAGGAAACTTTCACATCATTTTTAATGGAAGAGACGAATAATTTGGATAGAATAATATTATGAATTCTTTATAGTTTTTTCATTATGTAAAACTTATAATGTATTTCCACATTTAAAAATAGAATATTACCCCCTTTTAGAACTTGAAAATATTTTGTGAAGTCGGCCATAAACTTTGAGCTGTGATCAACTGATAAGAACCATTCTTGAATCAATATTTTCTTACAGAATTCCATGTTGTACCATCAGGAGAATATTTAACGTGTACAACATGCAAAACTGTATCATCAGAAAGATGTTAAATTACTACAGAATTTCATGACGCAACATCAGAGGGACGTTTAACTCCCACATAATTCCATGATGTAGTATCAAGTGGACGTTTAACTCCTACAGAATTTTATGATGCATCATAAGGAGGACGTTTAACTCTCACAGAATTCCATGCTATACTATCACAGAATTTCATGATGCAGCATCAGAAAGTACGTCTAATTCCCATAGAATCCCATGCCGTGTTATCAAGGCCGTTTAACTCTTACAGAATATCATGACGCATCATTAGGAGGAACTTTAACTGCAATAGAATTCCATGCCATACTATCATGAGAACAATTAATTCATACATGATTTCATGATGCACTGCAAACAGAAGGACATCTAACTCCCTCAGAATCCCCTGCCATGCTATAAAGAGGACGTTTAACTCCTTCAGAATTTTATGTTGCACTTTCACTAGAACATTTAATTTCAACAGAATTTCATGATGCACCATCAGAAGGATGTCTAACTCACGAAGAAATCCATACTATGCTATCAAAATATCGTTTAACTCTTACAGAATTTCATGACGCATCATTAAGAGGAAGTTTAACTCCAATAGAATTTCATGCCGTACCATCATGAGAAAAATTAACTCCTACATAATTTCATGATGCACTACCATCAGAATAATGTTATAACTCCCTTAGAATTCCGTACCGTATTATCAAGAGGACATTTAACTCCAACAGAAATTCATGCCATGTTGTCAAGAAGTTGTCTAACTTCCATAGAATAATCCCATGTTGTGATATCAGGATTTAAGTTTAGTTATATGAGCATTCCGTTTTAAAGCAACACTCAAACGAACGAACGTCAGACGAACCTCAAAAGTTTGAACCATGATAAGATAATGAAACCTGAACTGTTTCACCCTCTCCAAACTTCCACACCATACATGCGGGTGAACAATGGTATCAGAAGAGCGTTGAACTAGTACAAAAGTTTATGCCATACTATCAGGAGGACATCTCACTCTTTCAGAAATGCATGTCGTATCTTCAAGAAGGCGTTTTAATCTTACAGAGCTCCACACCGTACTGTCACCTTAAGAATGATTGAAGCAATACAATCTTAAAGAAACATCAGGAATATATGACCTCAGGATATATCGTTATTACATGACCCAAATGGTTCTTGAACTAACATTTCTCTACAGAACAGCGAATTGCATAATCAGAATGCTATTTATTATCTTACAGGAATTCATGTTATACCATCAGGATGGATTGGTTAATCATATAAAGTCATGAAACAATATGGGAATTATTTGGCTAAATCTTCATAGATTTGAACCTTAAGCGGATGGCTGGAATTCCTCTTATAACTCCATGCCATTCCATCAAAATAGTGTTAAACACCAGCACCAGGTTATCAAATATCGAATATTCTCAAAGGAAAAGTATATCAGATCTGTATTCCTTCATATATGTGTATATATATACTTAAATTGTTAAGTTTTTGAATTTCGAAATGCATTGGTACACTAACTACTTAATTCCAAAAATGTGTTTTTCACACTCAAGAAAGTGTAAAAAGTAAAATCCCGAATTCTAATGTTGAAACAATTACGATGTTTTCTCTATGTATATGGAAGAGTAAAAAGGAAATAAAATAAAAATAAATCTTACAAATCTCAGTATTATTAAGTGAAAAGGATTTGTTCGATTAAAGATAAGTCAGATCTTTAGTATGAATAGGAAATATTTCATAATAAATGAAGACAGAACAGGAAGGAAATTTTAACAGAAGGAGTTCTCAAAAAATTAAGAAACTAGTCGAAAAGTAAAGGGTTGTAAATCGTAGGATCCAGACAACTGCATTCAAACTTAGTATGAGTTATATTTTAAAGCATGTTTGTCTAGTATTTGTATTGCTTTGGTTATAATGGAAAAAACTTTTCCATTTGAAATCATTAATATGGAAAAAGAAGAAGAGATAAAATCGAAGGTCGCAAATTTCAAGTCATCCTTTGAGAACATTATTTTTTTTTATTCATTATTTGGCTTAACTAATTTTTAGTCATTACCAGTTTAAATCGGTTTAAAACAATCATGAGACTTTTAAAATGAAAATAAAAAAACATCGTTTTTCTAAATAACGACGCATGCGTACTCTGATAGTTCTCATGGTTGTTTCAAACTGATTTATGCTGGTTATTGACTTAAATTATTTAAAATAATTCGTAAAAATTCAGAGAATGCATAATTTGAAATCAATTTATAACTTTAGTTGGCAATAAATCACCAAATGTGACAAACTTTTGCATTATTTTCTAACAATCCTAAAAACGAAAATGGATATCTTAAAAGCAAAAAATCGCCAATTTGCTGCCTACGCATTTTGAGGCTTTAATTTATTGTCAATGCATTTGAGGTTTCCTTAGCCTCAAACCAAAACAACATCATATCCATACATGATAACAAGAATATGTATTATATTTAGAAAAACAATAAATTTGATTTTAAATGTATACATTTGGAACATTTATTTTGGAATGACTCGAACCATATATTAAAAAGTTACGCATCTGTTAACACATTGTAAAAGTTTCAATTATACCAAAATGTATTCATTACGGGTTTTATAAAATCCCAATACTTCAATTAGAAATGATGAATAGAAAATCAAATACAAATCTGAAGTAAAATACGTGAATACATATTTCACGCAAATCTAAATAAATACAAAACTATCTGCTATGTCCTTTCAGAAATTCGAAATACTAAAAGTTTTAAAACCAACATCTTCTATGTATTATATTCATCAATCCACAAATCTTTATATCAAAAATTCTTAATCACATAAACAAACAAACTGACAAAAGCAAGAAAAACAGTCGGTAGGAAAATACAAACGATTTTATTCGAAACATCTGCAATTCTACCTGAAAAGTAAACATGGCTATTGTTGTAACAAGCTGACATTTTTCTCAAACCTCTTCTCTGCATTGTTTTCTGTAACTTTTCCAACAATTATTGAAGCGTGTAGTATTGGAAACGATGCGATGCCCGCGGACATAATTTCACTATTTCTCTTAATAAATATTCAATTTCCACTCTCTTTGGGTAGGAAAGATCATTATTATCTTTATTATTATCCTGCGAGCTGGTATAACACACACAACACGATACGATTGTGATTCAAATAATTCCAGCAGAAGCAGCTGCACAAATAAATAGCAAAATATTCCAACTTATTCTTGCCCCGTTATTGCTGGTTCTGTTGTTCTGTAACCGCAGGGTTTCTGAGGTTGTCAACGAATCGAAGACATGAGATAGCAACTGAATTATTCTTTCACTACTTTCATTGTGCTACTTCAGTAGGTGTTTTTATATATCTGATGACTTTATTTTCGAAAAGCAAATATCACGCTACGAAAAAAACTACATTAATTGTCTTAAAAAACAAATATAATATATTTATATTTAAAAATTTCGAATACAAATCTTCAAATAAATTGTTAGAAATAAATCGATAGAATTCTTTATTCGCAAAACAATGGATGCCAGTGTTTGCAGTGTAAAAAATAAATGAATAAAAAATTTATGCTTTAAAGTTTGCCATTTTTTTTTTGTTTTATTAGACAAATAATTATTTTTTCGTGCGTATACTTCTAATAATACACATTAAAACGTAAAAATGGAGTAAAAAGAAAACCAATTGCTGCGGAAATAATGGAATTACATGTAAAAGAATAATTCTAATTGAAATTCCAATGAATGTCTCTTGAAAAGCTGTTTTTCATTCTTTTATATTATTCCTTGTATTGAAAAAAAGGAATCACAAATAGAGGGAAACAAAACCTGGTACATCTTTTTTTTCTGAATTTCTATCTATTCCAGATTTTAAAATTTTCTATGTAAAAAAGGGAAAACTTTTCAGCTATTGTTTTTATTAACATTATTTTCACCAATTATTTAAAAAAAATCTGCTGTTTCTACGTTAAAGTTCAAGAATCACAAATTTAGCAGAACTGCAAACCTAAACTGCATACTTTGGATGATTTTTAGCATACATATATACCGTGTCTTTTATTCTTTAAATATTGATCACAGACACATGTATTGTAAATTACAATTCTGGGTAAAAAAAAGGTGCAAAATGTTATGAAGTTGATTAAAATTTTCAGAGGATTAAACTTTAAAAATACAAAACTTAAATTTTTATACGGACCCAACAAAAAAAGTCCAAAAGAATAAATTCTGCCCCATCCTCTAATAAAGACTTGTAAAATATTCCAGAATTTTATCATGAAAATTTTCTAAAATATGTTAAAACAAAGTTGGTGAAAGGTTAATCACAAATTAAAATGTTAATGTTTACAGCTTCAGTGCAGAGAAAGAGTTGCAGGAATGCATCATAAGGAAATAAAATATGCTTCATATTTTTAGTTTTAAATGTAAATAAAATTCTATGCTTCCTGTAAAATATTTTAAAATTTTATATCATGAACTGCAGAATATAACTTAAAAATAGAATAGTCAATGAATTTGTAAAAAAACTTATACAATCTGTCCTTATGTAATCATCAATTTAAGTTATTATTTCTACAAATTTGTAATACTCCTGAACCCATAATTACTATTTATTTATTCAATCATTACTTTCTTTGTAACTTTTTATACGACCGCTAAAACACGAATCTCCGACATGAGTTCCCCTTTTTGAGAACAAAAAGTTATTTAAGTCAGCATTTATGAAGTTTCATATCTTTGAGATTTTTTGTGATAAAATTCAGAAATTTTGTACATGACCTTATTAGACATGGCGAACATTTTGCTCAATGAGATTTTTTTTTGTACGATGTCCATATAAAAATTTAAATTTTGTATTGTTTTGTTTAATCCATTGAAAATTTGAATCGACTTCATAGCATTTAACACCTTTTTTTACGCAACTTTGAAATTCTTAGTATATGTCTATGATCAATATTTAAGGAATAAAAGCCGCAGTTAAGATTTTTGAAACACCCTGTATAACGCTAATGAATCATAGCAGCTTACCATTCAAATGAAAGATTCATCCTAGGCAAAATAGGAAGCTGCCTAGGAACAAAACTAACTTGGAGTCCTTTTCTGATATTTTCTTAGGTGTTTCTAGAATTCTTTTATTTTACTAAGCAATTTGATCCGATTTTAAAGTCAAATTTCAACTCAAAACAGTACTATTAAGAATCAGTTCCTTTATTTATATTCATTTGTAAATTATTGTGATCCAAATTTTTAGCAATAGATTGAATAACTGAATATAACTTGATATAGAATATATCTAATTATTTCCAGAAGTCATGTAGTGTAAATCATGCTGTTCGAAATAAAGAATTTCATCTTAACGAAAAACAGCTCAGGAATTAAAATATTCAGCTTGTGTTATGTTATTTTTTTAATCAAGTTTTTTGTATAGATCAGATTTTTTTTTTTAAATCAATCTGTTAGTTTGGTTATGAAATGCCACACAATGTTTCGTTTTTCTTGTTGTTTCTAATGGCACTTAAAATCAGCCATTTTAAGTCGGGATAATGTCCCTTCTAGGATCAAGGATCCCTTCGCGAATCTAGGGACAAGAGTACTAGAGTGGGCCAAAAGTTTTAGTTACCATTGTACGGAGCGAACTCCATTCATGCATTGCATTCCCTCGTCCACATATCGTAATTTAGACCTGTGTCCAAGAACGATCACCTCTGAACCAACACCCCCAGCGTACTACTCTCTACATGGAGGACTTGGTGACCACAACATATACATGTGCCAACCTTCTCCCCACACGAAGATCAGTCGACAAGGCTCGAACTCATAACCCAAGGGATGTGAGATAAATGCCATACCAACCAGGCTATCCATGCCTCTCGTTTTTCTTATAGTTGTTGTCGTTTTTCTTTTAACCACTTAACTGGGGGTGTTTTTCTTTACTATATAAAAAGATGGTCCTTCTATTTTGAGAATATTCTCTTATTTTTGGTTCATTAAATTTTGCATACAAACAAACTATAATTTAGAATCAATTATATTTAAATTTGAAACTAATAATTTCACCATAACCCTTTTTAAGGCTGTGGTATTATATTTACCACCACCTTAACATGTTCACTGTCACTACCCTCGCCTGATATCAGGATCATCTATCTAATTAGATGACATCTTCTTTGCTATCTTTTAACTCTAGTAAGGAAAGTGTCATCTAATAACATAAATGGATTGGTCCTAGAAAAGAACGCAATCTATGAGTTATCACGTAGTTGGAACTCAACGTGTTAAAATATTTTGCAAAAATTGTATCACTATAACTAATCAGAAATGGACAAAAATGTCATGTTCAACGTGTAATGTTCCACTGTGTGAATCTTTTTTTTTTACGTTGTTTCACTACAATAATTGAAAATAATGCATCTGGTAAATTATATTTGATTTTTCTACCACTTATTCGTAATTAATATACAGAGTGGTTATGATTAAAGTTCCACTTTGAAATGATCATAAAAGGAGCATTTCTGGACCAAATGTTATCAAATTGGTAATTGTTTAAAGTGAAAAAAAATGAAAGTTCAAAAACTTCTCACTAGATGAGAAATTGAACTATCTATGCTAATATTAAAAATAGGAAAGTTTGGATGTTTGTTATCCGATCACGTCAGAACGGCTCAACGGAATTGGATGAAATTTAACACAAAGATAGATTATAGTCAGGAATAGATCATAGGCTAATTTTTATTCAGGTTAATTGAGTGGTTATTTTTTTATTTATTAAAAACTAATTTTAGCGCCAAAAAGCTGAGGCCAAATCCCGCCAAAGGTAAATAAGGCTCCAGATTTTTTCCCAACAGAGTTGAGGTTCGACTTAGAAGAATTTCGACCGATTATTTCAAACTATTCTGTTTATTTTCTTTGTGTATGATGTATTAAAAATCAAATATTGTTAATGAATCGATCTTTCAGATTTATTTTGAAGTATTTTTAAATTAAAAGAAAACAGAATAAAGAAATAAAAAATTTCTAATCTGCATTGCGTTACCCAAACTGTACGTTATTTACGTGTTATTAAATTGTATTTAAATTCTTTTCGTATATGCTCATACTTTTAAATGTATCGTTTTTATGTTAGGTTTAATTTTTTTTGACTGGTCATTATTTGATAGTTTTTCATATATATTGCGGGTAATAGCTAGTATGTAATATTGTTAAGAAAAATTGTTAAGAACATGAAGGCATCAATTTAAAATGTGTTAAATCGTACCTGAAAAGAGTTACAAAACATGTTCAATGTATGTTATCTCAAATATAAAGACCTAATAGATAATCTAAACAATTTGGTGGAACTGATAGATGCGATACACGGACATGAGTATATCTTTCCCACTGATATGCTAAGAGCTACTGTTGAGAATTCAGCAGTATAATTTAACTTGCTTTTAGAGAATGGTGGAAGCCACAATGAACATGTATTGTAACACTTTTCAGAAACGATTAAAAACATTTTTAATCGATATCTTCATGTTCTATTTTGCTTAATAGTATTGCATAACTGCCCTTTCTGCCCTGGTGGTGATTTTTGAATTTTTTTTAAGTTTAAAGAAATTTACATAACCTGCTTTAAACTATTACTAAGTTTGATAACATTTGGTTCAATAGTTTTTCTTTTATGACCATTTGAAAGTGGGACTTTTATCATAACCATTCTAGATACTTTAAATTTTAAAATAACTAATAATAATGAGTTTTACAAAAATGCATATTTATTGTTTTTCATATTTTTTTCCAATTGAATAAGTTAGTAATAAATTATTGCTTGCATTGGACAGTGATATATATGTTACTACCCATATTATAAACAACAGCTACCACAGCAAAATTTTTAAAAAATACTTTTTTTTTGTCATAAATGATTTTTTTTTCTCTAATCATAGCGCAAAATGTAAATTTCGAAGAAAATGGCTTGTGCCAGTTAAAAAGTTAGAAGTCAAAAAAAAAAAATAAATAAATAAATAAAAATAAATCATGTTTACTGTTACTAAGATTAAAATATTTGACAACAAACTTTTGCAAGACATTTTTCTTAATTTATAAAAATTTAGTATTACTCATTAAAATAATTATGGATTTTCGTCTAAGTTAAAGATATTTCAAGCGCCTTGGCTTAAAACATTCCGAAATATGAGCTAACAATTATTGATATAATACAAATGGAAATTGCATATTTCTATGAAGATATTCTTATTCCAAATTAGCACAAACCGTATTTAATGAAATAGGAAACATTTCATTCCTACACGTTACATTATTTTATCTTGAATAACATATTTGCAAAACACTGACAACGAGTTTTATTCGAAGTAATGATTTATATCATCATTGAAGAAGTTTCATTGCATATAAATCCTTTTATCTTACGAACATTACTAAAAATAGAAACAATTCTTGAAAGTTTCTGACTTTTGTTAATATCATTTAATCAGTATATTTGTTGCCTGGAGGATTTTCGAAACAGGAATATTTTAGCAAAGAATTATTTTATTTCCAAAAATGATGTTTTGTCGAAATGAATCATGAACTGCAAATTGATTCTTATGATCTTGAATCCGATGTTACCTGAGATTTTATTTTAAATACGAATGATTGTTAAATTAATTATACTAGTAATTGGAAAATTTTAAACTCTTTCAAACTAAACGGTTTTTTTAAAATCATTCATTAAAAATGGCCTATAATAGCCATCATATTACTTAATCTAATAAGTTTTGTCTGTTTGTAATTTTGTTACTAAAATAATAATAATTTATGAAGGAATATTTCATTAAAGGGAATAATTTCTTTTTAAAACCTTTGTAAAAATGATTTAATAAAAATAAAAGTTTTCTAACATCAAACGATAGTAAGACGGTTCCGTAAATGTAATTTTTGAAAATAAATAAATAAACTATTCCAAATCAAACGATTTTTTAATCTTTCATCAAAAACGTCCGGAAATAGGCGTTTATATAAATAAATCTAACATTTTATCTTTTTCCAATTTTGTGGTTTTTTAGATTAAAAATATAATAGTTTGAAAACGTGATCAAAATTTGATATCATTATCATATTCCGGAAATCTTTTAAATACTATATTTTTTAGAATGCCGCGAGTTTTATTTCGCAAGTTTTCCACAGAATTTTATTCACTCTTATTTCAATTCGAAAACGAAACGTAGTGAAAGTAATTTGAGCAATTCATTTCATTGAGTAATAATAGTGTTCACCTACTTTTTCTGTTAAAAGCGCACTTAAAATAAGTTGCTTACTTTTCACAAAAAAGATTCTTTTCGACAGGTGGATAAAAAAATTGTATTTTTAGTTTTGCAGACAAGCTACTAAAAGTGCGATTTCCACAATTGTTTTTTCAGCTGCTCTCTATTTCAGCTGTTTTCGAGTACATTTTTCTCGGCTTGAAATAGAACTGATAACTGACAGCATGTTACACAATTTACGTAACACTGCGTTTCGGATTTCTTAATGTCTACAGAAAAGGAAAAAAAGAAATATGAAAGTAGAAACATAGCTGACTGATAGCGTTTCACAGAATTTATGTAACATTACGTCATCGATTTCTTAATCTCTGGAAAAAAATTAAAAAAGAAAAAAGTATTTATTTTTTTAATATTTCATATTTGTCGAGATTAAATTTGCTTTCGAAGGTTTGTACTCTCGTTTTTTCCTGTCACCTCACTATTTTAATATTTATTAAATTATTATTTATTTACTCCTTCATTATTTATTTATTTATTTACTTTAATAATTCTTTATTTCATTTTATTTTTTTAGTTACTCTCCTATTTTAATTTTTATTAAATTATTATTTATACTTCATAATTAATTTTTAACCTTATTGTATGTTAATTTAGTATTCTTGTTTTCCCCCGTTAGCGTACTATTTTGATATTTATTAAATTATCATTTATTTGCTTTATTATTTATCTTTTATTAACCTTAATATTTCTTTATTTTATGTTTATTTAAAATAATGCACCAAATTAATATTTTTCGGAACTAAGATCTTATTCGATGGATTAAATTTTTATTTCCTATGAACGACAATTCAAAATAACATATAATAAATTGCATTTCGATTAATAGGATATAATTCATTTGAAAAAATTTCCAACTTTTAATATAGTAATAAACTCGTAAGCGAAATTTTTGCAACTTTTTTCTGTTTGACTCAATTTGTTCATTGTTTTATATTTACAGGAATTTATATTGAATCCTTGCAAATTGAAATGTTGGTTTTGAATTTATATATTTTTTAAAAAAGTTCAGTAAAGCTATTGTAATAATTTAATACCTTAATGTGCCTCTTACGGTATTTTTTAAATCCTCACTGCTATTTAGAAATAAAAAAAATTATTACCACATAAAACCTTAAATAGACCAATACTTACCAATGGCTCAGAGACATGGACTTTGACTAAAGCTAGAGAAAATGAATCAGTAATTTTCGAAAGAAAAATTCAACGAGCCATTCTGATGGTATAGAAATCAACAATGCCTGGAGAAGAATATATAACTTTTAGTTATATAAAATCTATAGACAGCCATCTATACTAATCTTATACTATAATACGAGGAATGGTTGCCAAGTCGAAAATCACCCCAGAATTAATAAACTCCGGTAAACTTGGGGGTCTGGGGGTTTTTGGCCACGAGGAATCGATTGGTGCCGGTTTTAAAGCGCTACGGTCAAGCAGTTCGGAGTTACAGATAGGATAGTTTCAAACTTTATTAGTTCGCCATAATGGCTAATAGGTTTCAAGCGGTAACGTGCTGCCATCTATAACCAATATGATGAACTAATAAAGTTTCCAGAAGATGATCCGGAACTCAAAGAACTGATCTCGAAATGGATGATCCATAACCCGTGTGGTGATATGAACCCAAACGTTCCGTGCATGGTCAGCAAACATGGAAGAGACCAGTGCAGATGGGGATTTCCAATGGAACATCAAGACATGACATTGCTGGTGGACGATGAAAAGCCGAGGTTTAACCGGTTATCTTTTCACCAATGGTTTCACAAATTTTCTTCTGGCATGTATTGTTTTGATAAATCACAAGTGAAAATTTAAATCTTCGAGTTAGCTTCGATGCCTGTTTTCTCCGAGCGGAGCTCGGTCACCCGCTGGTATTATAAATGTGAAAGTTTGAATGGATGGATGGATGTTAGTTACTCAATCCCGCCAGAACAACTGAGCGGAATTGGATGAAATTTGGCTCAAAGATAAATTATAATCAGGAATAGAACATAGACTACTTTTTAATCCGGATAATTTTCTATTAATCAAAATCTAACTTTCATGCCAAAAAGCAGAGGCCGAATCCCGCCAAACGTGAGTAAGGTTCCAGGTTTGTTTGTTTTTTCTAACAGAAATCCGGGTTAGGGTTACAGAATTTCGACCGATTATTTCAAAAGGATTATGTTTATTTTTTTAGTCTTTCATGCGTTTATAATCAAATGTTGTTAATTAATCGATATTCCGGAATCATTCTGAAGTACTTTTAAACTTAGAGAAAACAGAATAAAGAAAATAAAAAAAATTCTAATCTACATTGCGTTACCTCAACTAAGGAAACTTAAGAAAGCTAGATATGTGTGATACGCCAACTGGCGTTGAAAGTTCACACGTAATTGTTGACAACTGCCTTTTCATTTAAATTAAAAGTTCAAAAATTATATCTATAATACTATTGTACTTATCTCCATCAATCTCGATCAATAAATAAAATGGATTTGACCTGATTTTAAAGAAAAACGGACATGATTTGCTGTTTCGTTTTATTTTCAGTATACAATGAAAATAAATTGTTTTTAAGTCAGTTGTGTGTTATTGTTATTAAATTGTATTAATGTTATTTATTTTTCGTATATGCTTATACTTTTAAATGAATGGTTTTTAGGTTAGGTTTAATTTTTTATTTATTTGACATTGTTTGATAGTTTTTCTTACATATACGTCAAAATTTCCGCGTGAACAGAATCGTGGGTAATAGCTAGTTTATTATACAGCTCATAAAAATAAATTGCATGAACTGGGTGGCTCATACATTTAGAATTTATGATGATTCCATATATAAAAAAATCTTTTACATAAACCTCTAAGAAGTAGGGAAAGGGGCTGACCAAAATTGAGATGGATGGAGTTAGTGGAGACAGATTTCCTGGCTATCAAAGAAAGAAACCGAGGCACAAGTGCCAAAATTAGAAAACGGTGGAACAGAATTCAGAGGAAGGCACTGGCCCATTCTAGGCTATCCAACCAAATATGATGGTTAGGAATGCTTTAAAGTATCGATGTCGTTGATGAAGCTGAAACAAATTTTAACAATTTAATTTCAAAACATAATTTTTTTTTGTTAATAGGATTGATTCTTAAAATTAGAACAGATTTATTTAAATCTATAGACTAATTGTTTATGTAAATCAAAGTCTATCAACTTTTTTAGATATTTCTGATGGAATTTACATCTTACGTAGTGAGTAATCCGAACCTAGGTCAATTAAAGAAGTGTCTTCAGAATTAAAAGCTCTACGATTCGAAATTTCCATGATTTTCATAATTCTTTTGATCAAAATAATGCGATCGTTTCATTATACTTTTTGAAAAATCATCCAAAGTCTCAAAATTTATTTTTTAATTTTATATTTATTGAAACGATTTGATGTTCAGTTCCGATTTAAAAAAACTTAAAAAAATTTTAATGAAAAATATTGATAATATGTTCAAATAAAAAAAAAAGAACTAGGGAAAAAGTCTAGGTATTTCCATCATTTAAGAAATGGAATATAAAGAAAAAAAAAAAAAGTGCAAAATTTCGCCTCGCAAAGACTTCTAAAAACTTTGATTGAGATTTTGTTTTTAAAAGCTAGCCTGAAAATTTTATGCCTGAAATGATATAAGATCTAAAAATTATTGGAAAATAGTACAATTTTTAGAAAAAAGATGTCTAAGCAGAATTTGTTTAAAAAGATTTAGGCGTACATTGAAGAAATGGAGCAGAACATATTTGCGATTTTGTTAATTAAAAAAAGAAAGAAAGAAAAAGAAAAAAAGAAAAAAAAGAAAAGAAAAGGAAAAAAAGAAATTTATTCTTTATACCCTTGTATCTTGAAATCTAATGTTTCAAGTTTCATAAAATTCAAATCCTTACAATGTTTATATTCTTGACTTTAAATATTGGTTCGTTCATTTTAACATGTAAATAACTTACAAGATAGCTGGAAGTAACATAATAAATTTAAATAACTCTTAACGCTTAACATTTTATCCCCATTCTTCTATTTTTAGATGTGAAATTGAAAAATAAGAATGAAAATATTAATCACTTGCCTGATTATTCCAAATTATCTGGAGTTCGTATATATTGCAGTTAATTATCATATCGAGAAAACTTGGGCAAGGCAGAATTCGTCAGTGTAATTTGTTTTATCACGGTTTCACTCGACCTGGATGAAATGAAAGGAAATATTCAACTTTGATTGGCATTTTGCCAATATCTGTTGGTTTCGCGGTTTTCTAGTCTCGCGTTTCCTTACTGTATAGCATAAGTTCATTTGTGGGTTAGTAATGTTTGAAAAAGTTTAGTTGTGTTGAGAAAAAGTAAAATAATGGGATGATGCAAGATAGCGAAAGCGATGGTTCCTCATATAGTGATTTCTACTACTGAAAAAAAAAATTCAAGTCCAACAAGACAGTTTACTCTGTGCTCCCGTGAAAGAAATTCCAGACGTAAACCAGGAAGAAAAAAGGCCAGATACCAATGTGCAGAATGTTAAATAACACTTTTGTGTTGTCCCTTGTTTCAAAGACTAATATTTCATTTTTTGATATGCCAGAGGTAACTCGGAATAGTAAGCTAATATTAGAACTAAATGCTTTTACACCCACAAAAAGTTAAAAATTCAACTTAAAATCTACGTACTTTGTTTCATTGGTGTCGTGATGAACGAAAGCAATGATTTCTCACATAGGGATCCTTGATACTGAAAAAAAAAATGAAATCCAACGAGACAGTTTACTCTGTGCTCTCGTAAAAGAAATTCCAGAAGTAAACAAAAAGAAAAGAGACCAGATACCATTGTACAGAATGTTAAGTATCACTTCGAGTTGTCCTTTGTTTCAAAAACTATCATACGAAGACTAATATTTTATTTTTTATACGCCGGATATTACTCGGAAAAGTAAGCTAACATCAAAACTAAATACTTTTACATCCACAAAAAGTTAAAAATTCAACTTAAAATCTACATATTTATTTTCGTTTCGTTTCCTTTAATAAAAAAATAAAAGAATTGTGATGATTTTTTGGTAATTCTTTTTCAAAAATATGTTTAAAGGAAGCGGTTAACTTTGCGGCAAATCCAAGGATCGGCACCTGAGCTATATCTACACATCTTGTCCAAACCTCTCTTCTCTACTGATTTCAGATAGAACACAATCTCCAAAAAACGCTTTACTCAGACTTGTGTCAGAACCTCCCATGCCTGTGTATGCGGAAGGATGGGTTCTCCATTAAAAAAGAAATAGGAAAAGAAAGAAAAACATACACATGCACATACACAGAAAAGGAAAGGAAAGGAAAAAAAAGCCGTCCTGCTACTTGGTCATGCTATCGGAGAAGCAAATTAACCCAAATCGAAAACAAAACTCCTCTCCTTGTTTACGAATCCAGCTTCGTCTACCCTCTTCAGATTCCCAGAGGGTGGTACAACAGAGGGCTTCTTCTTTTTGCTTTGCTTTTTTTCCATCATTCCCACCTTCCAACTTGATTTGGGGGTTGGACGGAGAAGTCAATCGTGTGCACCAAGTCTTCTTCCACTGGCGGCAAAGAGTCTCGGAACCTAGAGGACAGCAAGAAAAGGTCATCACCTTCTTCCCAAGTGATTCCACTAGAATCACGTAGTTCCTCCAGAGGCAAGTGGGGTGGAACATCGAGGTTTTCTTCCTTTTTTTGCTTCCTTTTTTTTTTTTTTTTGTTGATACGTTTGCCTTTTACTTTCCCCCCAAGGGTCGTCTTGGCTGAAACCTAATGAAAGTTTACCCCACTCTTCGGAACGTTTCAGTCTCCAACATGTGTTCGAGGCCTGTGGGGAAATGTTCAAATGAGTTATGACACATGCCATAAGGAAGGAGGGTCGGGATTTATTTCAACGATTAAATGACTTGTTAAGCTCAGGTTTCAGTAGCCTTGTTGATATATGGAATGTCCAAAGTCCTGTCAATCTTCCAAAGTCATCTGTGTCATTGTGTCATAAATAATTCACATCAAGTATTTTATGTAATAAATAGTATGTGAAATGACTACAAGAAGAATTAAGATGTGTTTCGATTTCTAAATGAACGCTAGTTTCGGTTGTGTTGATATGTGAAATATGCAATGTCTTGCCAATCCCTCAAAGTCATCTGTATCATTGTGATAAAGAATTCTCTTCGAGTAATACATCTCATTTCATAAATATTAAGAGAAAGTTAAGATTTTTTCGATCACTAAATGTTTTATAATATTTAGGCTTCTATTGCTTAGTTGATATATGAAATGTTCGATGTCTGGTCAATCTTCCAGATTCATCTATAGCATTATGTCATAAACAGTTCAATTCAAGTAATACATTTTATGTCATAAATAGTATAAGAAATGACTACAAGAAGAGTCCAGGCTTGTTTCGTCAACTAAACAAACTCTGGTTTGGGTAGTGTTGATATGCGAAATGTACAATATCTTGTCAATCTCGCAAAATCATCTATATATAATGCCATAATTAATTGAGTTGGAGTAATATATTTTATGCTATGCATGATACGAGACATGATTATAACAAGAGTTAAGATTTGTTTTGATTAATAAATGTTTTATTAAATTCAAGTTTTGATAGTCTAATTGATATATGAAATGAACAAAGTTTTGTCAATCTTCCAAAATCATCTGTATCATTATACATTAAGTAATTCACTTCAAGTAATACATTTTATATCATAAATAGTAAGAGAAATGATTATAAGAAATCATTTGTCGTTTTGGTTAATAAATAAATTCAATTTTCTGTATCTTAGCTGATATATGAAATGTTCAATGGCTTGTCGATTTTTCAGTCATCTGCATCATTATGTCATAAATAATTCCTTTCAAATAATACATTTTATATCATAAATAATACTAGAAATGACTACATTAAACGTTAAGATTTATTTGGATCAATAAATGCTTTGTTAAACTGAGGTTTTTATAGCTTAGTAAACATATAAAATCTATAATGTTTATGCCATAAATAATTTACTTCAAGTAATACATTTTATGTCATAGATAGTTCGGAAAATGGCTATGAGAATAGTTAAGATTAGGTTCATTCTCTAAATACCATGCAAAGCTCAAGTTTGCGTTGTTCATGTTGATAGCATGAAATTTCAATCACCCATTGCCATATATATCATTACGTCATGAATAAATCACTTCAAATAATCTGTAATATATCATAAATTGTACAAAAAATTAATATAAGATGAATTAAAAATATTTTGGTTGCCAAATATATTGTTAAATTCAGGTTCATGCTAATAATTCTTTTAATAAAAGCAAAATGCTTTCTTAACTACATCTCGCTTTATATTTATTTATAAGTTGTAATCGTATTAAAATGTTTTATACATTATAAAATAAATAAAAAATGGATTTTTATAGGTGGAATAATATTCTGAGGTCAATTTTACATCTCCTTTATTTCTAATTATATAAATAAAAATACCCTAAATAAATACCCTAAATTCTAAGGGTATTATACAATCTCATACAGAAAATAGGGAATTAATTTGTTCCTAAGTAAGAATATTAATTGTTTTATTAATTCTAATTAGGAATAAAAAGACATAAAAATATATTTTTATTCATTTATTTTGTATTGAGCTTAACATGTAAATTTGCATGTTGAAGCATAATTCCATCATACTGATTTTTAATTAATTTATATTTATTTATACTAGGGTTTTTGTAAGCATTTTTCTTTTAATCTAGGGCATGAATTATATCACCCTAATTTATTTTACACACAAAAAATCATGGAAAGAAGGGTTAAAAAAAAGAAATTTTTAAAGATCATCAGGGGTAAAAACTACATAAAAATATACTAGGTTTTATTTATTTTGTACTGAGCTTAACAAGTAAATCTGTATGATGGATATTTCCATCATACTGATTTTTAATTAATTTATATAATATATTTATACTAGAGTTTTTGTAAGCATTTTTCCTTTAATATACTGCATGAATTATATCACCCTAATTTATTTAACACACAAAAAATCATGCAAAGAAGGGTTAAAAAAAAGAAATTTTTAACGATCATCAGGGGTAAAAACTACATAAAAAATACTTTTTTATTTATTTTGTACTGAGCTTAACAAGTAAATCTGTATGATGGTGGATATTTTTATCATACTATATTTTTTAATTTGTTAATGTTACATATATTTATACTAAGGTTTTTTAAAACATTTTTCGTTTAATTACGTCACCCTGATTTATTTCATACGAAATTATGCAAAGAAGGATTAAAAGGAAACAAGTAATGTTAAAAAAAATAATACAAATTCTGCTTAGGTTAACAAAGACAATTAATTATTAAGTATCAAGAAATAAGAATCGAAAATTATTGATTTTCGCATGAATTGAACTCGAATTCTTCATCTTCACCCGAAAAATAGTGATATCGTTGCATTTTACCGATTGAGCTATTGATTTTAATTTTCATTACAAACTATTAAACCTCTAAGCATTAAAATTAATTAAATTTAATTAATTAATCAATTAATATTTTTAAAAAAACTGTATTAACATCGAGTATCATCCTCTACAAGTTTTTAAAATATTTAAATTCGAGTGGATGAATAAAAAATATTTTACTAAAGATCGAAAATTTGAACAAGATATATAAATATATATACATAGGGAGAGTGTGAACTGATGATGATAATGATATCGGAAAGGTTTCCACGCAAAGGGGGTGCAGTAACATCTGAAGGTAAAGACCCCTCAGCACATAGAGCAGAAGTCAGACTTCTAGCTCAAATGAAGGTGATACACATATTCGCTTGCACAATCCTCTATCACAGGGGGGGGTACATTCATACATCTCACAGATAGAACACAGAGCACCATGCCCGATAGGACGACAGGCCTGAACCGGGGCTCTAACCCGGAACGCCCAGATCACGGGGGTCTACCCCTATGCCAGGACGGACACCAGTGTGAACTAATAGTACGAATTGAAAATAAAAGGAAAAGAAATTTTCAGCTATCATCAAAAATAAAAATTATATATATATATATATATATATATATATATATAT
>JAPMOQ010055911.1:3456997-3471435 GCA_026543055.1 Argiope trifasciata
TATATATATATATATATATATATATATATATATATATATATATAAACAAAATAAGCCAAGCAAAAACGAACACAACCACATCACATCTATAACCAATAGAAAAATTATCCAGCCTGAAATCGTCAAGGTTCACTTCCAGGCAAGGATTCAAATTAAGGGATTTTTTCTGTGAGGCATAGGTCAAAAGTATTGCCACCTCGTGACCGATTTGTTTCATTAATTGGTTCTATTTCATTTATCTTTCATATTATGAACTGTTAGCTTTTAATTCCGAATTGAGTTTGAGTTTTAATTTCGATTTCGACCCAGTTGGTTTCGTTTTAATTTTTACTGACCATGAAATGGGTTTTAATTGTTTTAATAATTTTATGGTTATATATATATATAATTTTGTAATGAGCTTAACATGTAAATTTGCATCATGATGGATACTTCCATTACACCGATTTTTAATTAATTTATATTATATATTTATTCTAGAGGTATTTAAAAAAACATTTCTTCCTTTAATCTGTAGCATGAATCATATTCTGATTTATTTCAGAGAAAAAGAAAAAAAATATTCAAATATGTTTTAAAAACAAAGAAAGACAGCAGAACACAACTCTTTGAACTCGTTTCAAATGGCGGCGTCTTTTGAGCCGCACGTGTGCGTTTTCCACATCCAGAAATCGTGGTCGGTAGGAAAATCAAAGAAAACCGCCGTGAATCCGAAAAGTTGGGGGTGGATTATTTTGTTCCTTGAACTCATTATTCAAGAACGGAATTCACGGGAAGTAACATTAGCTGCGGGAGCGAGAAAATGACAACTGACGTCGTGTTGACAGATAAGCAAGGTTAGTTCTGTAATTGTTGACAGTTAGGAACAGGTGGTTTAAGACAAGCATTAACTTTTCGTGCGGGTTGACGCTGTCTCCGTAATCTCCGGCAGAAAATTTGGACAACTTGACAAGGTCCTTTGTTTAATAGCTTTGTTCGGGACTTTGTGTTCCGAATAGCTTTGTATTTATTTTGCATGATAAGTAAAGGTCCGTCATGTCCTTTTGTGATGAATAAACATGTATTTATCTGTTCGGAAGCCAGATGTTTATGAATAATAATAGTTTGTTGGGATTTGATGGCAATTTTTTCTATGAAATCTAAGTTCATGGAATGATGTCCATGCTAACTGGAAAATGTTTCACTTTCGAAATAACAAAAGTTTATTAAAAGTTGTATTTAATAAAACGAATACATGATTAATAAATAAATAATCACAGAAACAAGTATATATCATGGCCAACCACTAAGCTTTCTTTTAGATAATCATCTTATACATTCGTCTTAGTTAACTTATTTGAATTTATGATACAAGAAATAAAGAAAATAGAAAAATAAAATCCTCAAAAACAAATGGTTGCTTATATATATAAATATTATTTACAACCACTATAAAAATACTTATATACCATTTTGGATCAAATTTTATGTTCAGATAACGTTTTAAGTTTATCTATATAGGCATCTTTCCTAAAAAGACGCAACTTTATAAAAACAACAACATCCTTTTTAATAACTAACTATTTTCAATCTTTTTTCTATCTGGTCGCATAAAGTCAATACCAATATGTTGGCTTGCATTGCCGTAAGATGATAACTTACTGGTACCTAAGTTTTTTGCTAGATGGCACTATATGACATTACCAAAATGTGCTCACACAACCAACAGCTGCATTACCATTATTGCGTTAATCAATTTATCGTGGAAATAACGTTACCGTATTTAAATATTTCCCCAGAAATAACGCAAATTACAACAAAAGTAGCAAACACACACACACACACCACGTACTGTATTTAGATTTCTAGGCACTGATATACGAGTGACCGAAATAGTTTTCAGTACATAAAGCTGTCAAATTTAAGCAAATCATTACAGATATTTCAAACATATTTATTGGTTTACTTCCATAAGCGTCCCATTTTAAAGCAATATTAAGACTTACTTGGGACAGACCTAGAAATTTTGGATCTCTGTTAAATGACGTGGGCGATAACCCCAGCCACTCAGATGTCGTCCCAGCTCAAAATTCGAATTATTGAATCAAACAAACGAATCAAGAAGAGACAAAGTAAAAACTAATGAAACGCAAACTCATTCATTTAATGCAAAACATTATATTTTGCAAAGTAATGCATTTATATTTGTAATCTAGAAGAAAGGATTATTGTTTCGAAGTGAATACGCTATTTATATGAGAAGAAATATCATTCTTCAATAATTTTTATCATACATTTTAGAGTAAATACATTGAAAAGCAATTCATCATTCATAAAAAAAATAAGTGGAAATTATTCAGATAGAATTAAAACTCATGAAACTGTATTAAATATCGTGTTATTGAGAATTCGAAATTGCGTTAAACATCGTGTTACCTATGCCAGATTTGACAGTTTTAGATAACTTGTAACCTCTTTTAGAACTTATCCTTATAAGTAACACAACCATACAGTAAAGGAGACTATTGATTGATAATTTTATGACTGGTACGCATAGAGTTGCCATACAATCACGCTTTAAACCTGCCTTTCAGATGTTTCACTTGAAAGCTCTTCACGCGTTATGGGCAATGAAGAGGTTAAACAGCATACTTATTGCAGGCGTTTAGGGGTGAGGTCTCTCTCTTCTGTCAATCACAGTATCTTAGTTACTCCACTTCAGTTCAAACTATGACTCAGTTTTCATTTCACGATTTTGAAACCTTGCCCAAACATATATATTCCCTTCATATCCCAAGTATCTATTCCCAGACAGAAATAAAACTAAAAGATGTTCTTCTTTTAGATGAGCATAAAACAAAAATCCTTCCATCAGCATCCCTTCTTCAAAGTGAGTTCCATACGTCGAACGAGGAAAACTAATCTACAATCTACAAAGGTCGAAAACCTTCCCACAGGTCAAGGTTGTTGAATCTTCAAAAAGCATAGAGATGAATACTGGCAGCTTCGATATAATTTTCAGAACTTCTTTTTTTTTTTTGCGCAATCCACCTGTTACTGTCAATCAGTGGGCCGTTCGAGACAGATTTAGAAGGCGTAAAGTGTGCCTTTAATGCATGGGAGGGGGGTGGCAGACGATTAAAATACAAGAGGAGAACAGAAACCTGAAACGCGAGCGACCTCTTGAACCTTCTCTTTGTGATAAATCTCAATGCCTTGGGGTAGTTAACCTTACGAATCGGATTATGAGCGGAGTTTGTTCGGTTTAACGAGTTTATTGTCTGAGCTGATAGGCGTCAAAATACATATCAATAAATGTCGAACATGGGTGTTGTAAAAGATGGGAAGATTTATGCTCGCAGGTCAATGTCTTGAAAGAGTTTTTGGATGGACCGGGCAGTGGATATTAGAATTGGAGTCGTAAAAGATTCGCCAGGGATGCATTATCGAAATTGAAATACGAGACGCCTTAGGAAACTTTCAAGGAAGTCGCGAACTCAGATGATGATTTTTGGAATGCTTTTAAGAAAGTTGTTGAAAAGAAAGATAATGCCCTATATAAATTTGTTTAGATGTTAAGTATTTATCTACAGTTGATGAATATATATTAGTCGGGTTCGCTATTTTAAAGAAAGTCTTGGAAAGAGGTAATTAAATTTTATATTAGAAAAAGAAAATGGTCCCAAAAATATAATTCATATTTTATATATTTTTTTCTTCAAAAGTGTATGTGAATATATCTGAAATATATTTCTTTATGTAACTGAATAGCATCCTGGTACAGATTATTAAGTAAGAAATAGATCTAGAACAGTTATGTGCCTTTAATTGCTTTTCTCAGAATGACGTGCTTTATATTTTTAAATTGCCGATGTCCTGGCTTAGAGGTGGACCGTTTTCCCTGTGATTTGGATGTTCCGGGTTCGGGCATGGTTGTTCGTCCCTTATGTTCTGTCTGTGAGATGAGTGAATGACTCCCTTTCCCTCTCAAAAAGGAGTTGTGTAAGCGAATGTGTGTGTTTTTGTGTTATCTTCATTTGAGATAGAAGTCAGACTTCTGCCTTGTTCATGGGTCTTTACCCTCAGAAGCCACTGCGACCCCTTTCCGTGTTGACACGACATCAGATTTTTAGCTTACTTTAATTTTTTAAGAAACTATGCAAGTTTTATAGTAAATATTCGTTAATGCAATGTATAAATCTATGCTTTCAGTTTAAATTTCGTTTATATTCATATTACTAAATTTTAATTTCAACTTAGAATTTGGGGCACCACATTCAATAACATGGCTCTTGGGCCAATAACATCCAACAAATACAAATCTAAATCAACTTAGAATAATTTGAAATTTTAAAGCATATTTGTATTTTTGTCAATTGATATTCAACCTTTTGTTGAGTGATTTTTTTGAGAAATAAATCAGAATGATATAAATTATACTCTAAATTCTAGGAAAAGAGTTTAAAATAATCCTTGCATAATTATGTAACATAAAGTAATTAAAAAACTGTATAATGGAAACATCCATCATCATACAAAATGAAAATCTTTAAGACCAGTACAAAATCTTTAGTGTCCCCCACTTCTAAATTTCTCAACTCATTTATCACTTTTATTAGCAAAAAAAAATCATATGAGTTATGAAAATATTAAAAAAGTCTTGCGTTTATTCCACTCACAATAAAGAGAGGAGTGACTGATTTTTTTTTTACAGCTATGTTCCTTATTACGCAATAATCGTGAGAAAAGTTGCCACCAACAATTAATTTACAGTAAATCTGATTTGAGTACACTGTTTTGTTTATCAAACGTAACGATAGAGATTTTGCTCATCATGCAAAGACCGGTTTAATAATACTAAGTACATAATACAACACGAATCGAAAATATATTTTTTAAGTAATAACAAACAAATTAAAGAGAAATGAAAATTTAAATGCGAGAAATAGTAAATCTTCTTTAAAAACTTTTAAAGCATCAAGTATAAGAATTACAAGTTAAAGACTATATATGTATTAAAATATAATAAATTTCTATCATTCAAAGTCAACAAGAAGATTATATATATATATATATATAAATTAGCAATATAAGAGAAAACGAAACTAATTACGGAAACTGAACCAAAACTATTTCGGATTCGAACAAGACTAAATATCAATGGTAGTATGATTGAAACAATTAATAAAGAATTCGGTCTGAGGACTTTCTCAAGGGTCACCCTCAGACAGGGATTCAAACCAGAGATTTTTTCTGTGAAGAGTATGACTTTCGTCAAGAAATTGACCCCTCGTGACCCGAAAATCCCAGAATATTGAGGTTTTGGAGATAAATTAGTATCACACAAGAAAAGACATCAAATTTGAACAAAGTCACAGCAACCAAAAAAACATGAAACCATAAAATCAAATTTGTCAATACAAGAATGTATAGAGACTGCTAACTAAATTAAAATCTTACATATCACATATTTTAAAAAAGACTTTATAAAATAAGTCAAACTGAAATCCAATAAAAAAAACAAGTAAACCTGACAATCACAAGAATAAAATCAAATAAGAAGGTATAAAAAAACACTCACCAAGCTGAAAATGTATCTTTAAATACTAGCCGAGAATGAAAGCGAACATAATAAAAAGTGTTTAAGTAATTAGTTTCGTTTTCTCTTATATTGCTAATTTACATACATACATACATGCATACATACATACATACATACATACATACATACATATATAGGCAGATCTTTCTCTCTTTAATGATATTGCACAAGACTTTTAATTAAAATTGTAATTAAGGTCTTATAAGAAGACTTACAATTAAAATGATTTAAAAACCTTTTACAGCAGTTACTTCTTACTTTGTCGTAAACATAATATACAAAGATAAATTATTATAATCAATAAAAAAATTCTAACTGGAGATTTTCATGAATGTTTCGGACTTCTCCAAATCCAAAAAGACGCAATTTTTGGAATGATGTCCGATTGGTTCGAAATACGGTTAACTCAAAAATTCTTTCAGCTTCATGGATGGAAATTTGTGCATTGGCTTATTACCAAACATTTAGGTTTTGATCATATGTTTTCAAAATCAATTTAGTACAAATTTGTCTACCATGTTCTTCATGTACAACAGAAGTGAATAACTATAAAAAAACAAAGAAATGGTTAGTCAAAGTTTGATTTTTAGGTTAGAATTTAAAATTAATTTCGTATCAAATTTCGAATCAAAACAGTGAATGTTTGGGCCGAGAATAACTTGAATATCATTGGCCTACGGTAACTATGAAATATATGTTGGCCTGAATCTAGAAAATTTACAAAATTTTTTTACTGATTTATTACAATCTTGCCTATCACTTATAAGCAAACTCTATGTGCTAAGTGGAATTAGCAATTACAAGTTCACATAGTAAATTTCATTGGTTTAAATAATTGCATTAAATGCATGCGAAAGTATAAACTGGAAGACAACTAACCTCTTGAAGGATTTTGTTTAAAACTGTATGAAAATCTTCCTTTTAACTATTGCACTTGCTTAACAAATTTATTAATTGAGCCAATGTAGGAAATATATGGAAACTATTTTCTTAAAGCCCAATCCAGATGTGATCAGAGAACGAAAATGCACCTGTCCCAAATATTGTTAATCCTTCCTATTCATTGAGGACAGCCCAAAGAATCTACTACAACTCGATCACTACTTAACCACCTTTACACTACTCCTGTTAAATCCGTAATCGAAGCATAATAAGGTAACAAATTATATTATAAATATAAATAGGTAACAACTATAAAGAGGACAGTTTTAAACATATTATATCCTATAAGAATTAAATGTTGCCAAGAAATCTTTTACTAAGACTTAGGCATCACTTTTTATATCAATTTAGAAATTAAGAAAAATATTTTTTGAAGTCCAACCCTAGTGTTGTCAAGGAATAAAAATGTACTAATTCCAGATATCGTTAACCCTTCTTATCCATTGTGGACAGGCTAATATCTACAACGCCTAGGTCACCACTTATCACCACTACACTACAGAAAAAATCATAAGGAATTTTTTCTCACAATAAGTAAATTATCCTGATATAATGCAGGAGCTTAAAAAATGTCTAGTCCAAGGAAAAATTTCACTTTTCTAAATCACTGAGGCCAAAAGCAAACTTTACTAAGGCTTGGGTTTCACTTATTATTTTTAGGACAGTTTAAAAAAACATACAGGAAATATATTTTTAAAGTCCAATTCTAGTGTGGTCAGAAAAAGTAGACGTAATCGCCCTAGATACCGTTAATCCCTCTTATTCTCGTGCTACAGCTCAAAAATCGTCTACCGCTTGATCACCACTTTCCACCTCTACTCAGCAGATGAAATTATAAGGAAGTTTTGCTCCCGTTAAGTAAAATATCCAAATGTAGTGACGGAGCTGAAAAAGTGTATAGTAGCAAGCATTTACCCCTTTCTATCCCACGGTACAGAAAAAATCTACAATGGCTTGATCACCACTTAACATCTCCATCATACTAAAAATAATTATAATTATAATTAAATTGTGCTGGCCTTAAGTCAAAATCCATACAAAATAAGAAAGCCAGAGGAAAGATGTATAGTAGCAAGTATAGTTTCTACATCACTGCACAGAAGAATCAAATATGACTGAGTCAATGTAAATATATATATTTTTCTTGATTACACTATAATTTATTTTACAGTGAGGATTTCAAGTCATTTCACACCAGGCAGCAAACTTAGGTTGTCTTTTAGGTGGCTTATCGATAACAACAAAAGGCACATAATTACATCACAGTGTAGCAATCCTAGACAACTATAATATTTCTAAAGAACCGATATCACATTCCCCACAATACACTAGTCAAATTCGCTGCTACTGGGAAAAAAACATACTAATATCAATACTGAGACCACGTAGTGTTTACATGATTAGCAGCAAATTCAGCCCCAGACCACGTGGTTAGCTGAATTCTTAAAGTATACGACTAGGTTCGTAGGTAATTTTTTAAAAAATTGGATTTTTTAAAAACTATTATTTTTAGATGTATTATCAATTATAAACATTATAAATACAAAAGAAAAATTGAAAATGTTACATATTTAGAGAATTTGGAAAATTTTTAGTAAATTCTAAAGAAATTTAACCAAAACGGTTCACACTCTGCACAAAATTTTAATGCAGCAATCGTATTTTTCTTTGCACACAAGTTATAGAATATAATGATGAATGAAACAAATTTTCTAAAAACACCTATAAATGAAAAAGTATTTAAGCCAACTATAAAAATTTTGATTCATTTCATTGCCCATATTATTTAAAACACGCTGAAATTTTTAGGTAAATACCTGAATTAGTGTTTTAAATATCAAGTTAAGGAGGGAGAATTTTTGCGAAAATTAAAGTTTTCAGAAAATTGAAGACAGATTTCAGCTGTAAAATATGTTTTGTTTAAAATTTCCCTGGATGAGAGGTCAGATCTTTCTTTTCCTAGAAAAATAAAGTGTTTTTGAAAAAGGAAAATCTGAACTACAAGAAATAATAATAAATAAAAATCGCGGATGTGGTCTCTAACCAGTGTTCATAACATAGTCGGATACCTTAAGAGTCCCCGTTTACTATCTTCACAATATTGAAGAAATAAGAAAACTGCTCCCGTTAAGCTCAATAATCCAATTATAATGAGGGGGCAAAAAAAAAGTCTTGCCTCAGATACAGTTTCCCCTTTCTAAGCTACTATACCAAGAAATCTTATTTTGGCTCTAGTAGAACTAACCTCCCTCCCTTCTTATGCCACTGAGAAAACTTTATGGAAACTGTTTTCGTTAAAACTGGAAGCATGAGAAATTCAGAACGCAATAGTTTAATTATGCTACAACGAAATAAAGGCAAAAGATCCAAATATTTAGTAAGATGTCGGGTTAAATTAGTAGATAAAAAACATTCGTCTATTGCACACAATAATTCATTTGAGATTTAGAAACTTTCTTTATGGGGAAATTCCTTGAAATTACCATCTATGATTAGTTTTCTTTTAGTTATATTTCCTGCACGAAAGGATGCTCATTTCATAATTGTTATCTTTCAGTCTAAAACACTACAGAATCTCCATAGAGACTAACTTCTTATATTCCCCCAACTTTTAAGATTAACTTTCGAAAATAGAAGCAAATGTTATTCTCTCTCTGCAAACGTTTTGTAGTTTTAATGCTCGACTGATTGTTTCGGAAAACAAGCAAAAGAAACTTATCAAAATTCCAATCAACGGTAAGATATCTCATTATCAATATGCATTTTTCTTAGAAAAGTGTTACTAATTACCATTATTTCGAAAACATAATCGTCGAATTTGATTCTGCCCTTTGGGTATTTGTAGCGTTTAGAAGTACTAATAGCCATCTTAAGTTTAATGTTTATACTTTCTAGTATCCAATGCATTAATATTTTTCTGGTAAACCCAAAGGATCAGAGATAGTTTCTTTACGATTTTTATATTGTACAAATGCGTGGAATAAAGACTGCTATATTGTTGCTGCTAAGCCTTAACTGACTTGATGCAGATGATATCCCGAGGGTCATGATGACAATTTTTTGTTTTGTGCTCTGGATACGGTTATAGTTTAATTAAGGACTTCGCTATTTTTGTTTTATATATGTCAGAAATATTCCGAGAGTCACGATAGCGAACGAAATATTCGATGAGCGAAAAAATGATCTTATCCCTCTTTCGATAAGAGTTTTCGCGATTTTGACTCTTGGATTAAAATACTCGGAATGTTGTGACATCGCATAGTTAAATTTAGTCATGCTTTAACAATCTTTGTTATTGTTCGCCAATACTCTGTATGCTCTTTAATAACGATGCTACTATCTCTACTCCCGCTTAAAATAATTTACACGGCGCATGATTAGGAATATTTGGTTTAGGAATGATTAGAAATGTCTTGCAATATTTACAAAACATTGATCTTTGGCATGACTGGTTGGTTGGTTGGTGTTGTTTAATGGCGCAAGAGCCATGTTTGGTCATACTGTGCCGATTAAAAGGTAAAAGTATAGAAGAATTTAAAAACTCATTTGTTAAAATATAGCGCAAATGCGCCGAAACAGAATTACATAAGACTGATATAAAAACTGTTTCTAATATTTATAAAATCAAGCCGATGAGTTATGAAAATTTGTTAAAATGTCAAAAACATGAACATAAATAGCAATACTTAACGAAGATCGACTAATAAAATTAAATGCACGTAAAAAAGCAAATAGATCTTAAGAATTTAAAAATATTTGGATGGCATTTTTCATCCACCAAGTCTTGTAATGTTGAAGACGAATTAAAAAAGCGAGCACGATAAGAATCAAATACTGGGCATTCTATCAAGATATGAAGAACACTAAACTGAACTGAACTTGACAGATGTTGCATATAGGCGCATTTTCCCCAAATATGAGGTGTTAATGAGTAAAGCGCGTATGCCCTATACGGAAACGAGTTAACATCCATCTCACGTATAGGATGAGCAGACCATAAAACAATGTTCTTTTTAATATAATGCAATTTATTATTGATCTGAAGATCCATGACCTTTGGTAATTACAAGTAAAGTGATGAACAATGGACTTTTTAACATAGCAAAATTGAAGCCCGATGCTCAAAAAAGACGAGGCAGACTTTGTCGTCACTGGCGCTTAATTTCTGTCAATACACAAATATTCGAAAACTGAATTTGTTCTTTGAATTTCTCTATTACGATAGATTAAACCAAGATTTGGCAAATGACTACAATTACAGTCATAAGATCGCATGCCACTTTTTTTATTAACGCTATTACGATTTATTCATTTTAGAATGCCGCAAGCATGATTTTCTTTTCAAAGGTAAAATTCGCTGCTAAGCCCTGAATAGGAAAGTTCAATGACAACCTTCATTCTTAAATAGTTTGATATGCAAAAGATTCCGGCTGATTATTATCCTCGAACATCCTTTCAGAAATTCGACGTTCAGCGATAACCATTGGTTCTCTTTAAAATCTCAGCATACATTTGAAATATCACATGCAAGTTTAAAGATTGTGTGATTATAAAAGTGTTCTCTAAATTGAGTGGGCAATCATTTTAAGTTAGAGGTAAGAAATTCAAACGTCTCGAGTTGCTGATTCAAAAATGGTATCGAGGACAAAGATTAACACTATTAATATAGTTAAAGACAGCTTATTAATAAGGTAAATTTACTCATAGTAATTAGTGATGAAAGAAAAACAATGAAGTTTGATTATCGCCTTCGATTTTCTTTAAACTATCCAAAATAAATTCACAAATTACAACTCATTACTTCAAAGGCAAAATTGTGCACAAAAATTAAAAAAAAAACTGATTCAATCGAGGCGTTTATCAAAAAATTTACTCAATTTCTATTGGAATGAAGGCGTAGACGACTTTTAACAGAGTATGAATATTCTCGACATCGGGATGTGAATCAAATTTCAAAATCACTCATAAGGCTGTGTTTTGGAATATATTCACGGACTTGCCCAACAAAGAATCTATGCTAAAGTATTTTATTATTTCTGTTGAAAATGGAGAATACTGGCATAAAACTACCGTTGTCGATAATATTTAGAGAACAAGACACACATGAGAGAAACTGGTGAATTGAATCTTTGGAAGAACTCGGCGACGTTTTTGTGGGGAAGTGAGATTTCTCTTATATGAATTTAAAATCAGTTTATTTTAATCATAAAAATTCAGCCGCAACTTTTGAAAACACTCAAGATATTTCAATTTTTGAAATCCAACGACAACGCTGCCCAGTCTAGTCTAGATTTGCATCCGAGACCAGACATTCGAAGCAAGAATTCGATTGAGAAAGCGACAATACAGTTAATTCTTTAATCAAACACATTAACGACATTGTTTGCTAGAACAGTTTAAAACATCTTATTTAGAAACTATGCGATGCCTATTTGAAGTTGATATTCATTTTTTCAAACCGTGGACATTTCATTAATTAATGTTTCACTACTTACCAAAAAGAGAACATTAATTGTTTCGAATTTTACACATATTTGGAGAAAAAGAATTAAATATTTTGTTTAATCTGGCATCAAACCTACATTCATCTTGTTCTCAAGAGATGACTGATGCCCTGACTAACTTTTCATAAGGAAAACAGTTAAAAAACTTCGATTAGTATCATTGTTGTGTTAATAACATTTAATCATTTGACATATTCTAGCTCTTATTACAGTATCTTTAAAATCCATAAGGTAAGCAAAACTGGGAAATTAAAATAAGTTAAATTTTAAAAAATTGTGAAATTAAATTTGAAAGGGAAATTGCAATTACTTGCTCTATACATATTTACTGTATGCTCTGCCAAATGTCTTAATATATCTATATTAAGACATGCCTTCAATTTTTCACTTAAAACACATAAAATGTGTCAAAAACATTACACAATGGGCTGCATCATTGAATTGCAAATCAATTTCGGCTAAAGCTCGATAAATTACTGATATACATTGGAAAAATTTGCGTTCAATAATACCTTAAACGCTGGTAAAAACTGAGTAAATAGAAACAGTAATATGAAGAGCAACTAAAACTTTATTTACAAATGCTATACATAGAGCTGCAAGCATTATTTACAAGATAATTACAAGAACAAATGATCCATACATTTAGAATTAGAATTCACAAACATTAAAAACCATTGAATAATTTCAGGGTTAAAATAAAAACTTAACAATTTGTAGACAAAATTTAATGCACTACTGTAAGTAACAAAATACAAAAAACAATATACTCAAAAATTAAAAATGAATTATTTATATAGTATACAGAATCGTTTTAATGTTTAAAAATAACTTTTTTTATATATAATTCCTAAAAAAGGGAGATTTTACTTATGCAGTTATTATAACCAATAAGAAAGACACGCTGAAGGATTGGATGGAATACAGAAGATTAAAATATCTTTAATACAAAACTGTATGCATTTTTACAAATATCTAACTTGCAGTATTTCAAAATGCTACTTTGATTAAAATGTTTTTATTCAAAAATTCATAGTTTAATTTCTGAAAAATTGATTTCTTAAATTTACTAAAGTGCAGTAAGAATTATAATCCTATTTTACAGTTAATAGGTGCATTTAATTTTAATTTAAGTTCAAACTCCAAAGAAACTTTACACAGCATTGATTTGTTTAATATAAATTATGCACTTGAAACGTTATGCTTGCCATCAATTTGCAATCCATATTTGATGCATTTTTAATTTCATCATTTATAGTTTATATTCCAGATAAATTTGTAAATTTGCAACATTTAATTTATAAATACATAGATATAATTAAAATTGTACAAAATTTCTGTATATTATTGCTTATGAAATAATCTTGTGCATTTTATTATTCATTAACCTTCTCTTCATTATTTTGGATATTTGACGACATGGAACTAAAATTCCATTTTATATAAATTTGCATTTAATTATTCCAAAGGACAAATATATTTTTAAAACTATACAACCAATAAATAATCTTCATATTACACTATTCTAAATATTGTACTATATCAGAAATAGTTTAGGTGACTTTAAAATTACTATATACCTAACTGCAATGCCTTTAATCACACCCATTCATTTTTTTTTAAATTGAATATTCGAGAAATAGTTAAAATTTTCTATGTAAATTTTATTTAGCAAAGAAAAGAAATTTTTAAAAAATCTTTACAGTAGAAACTATAGTCCTCAATTAGCTGGCCCGCTTTAACTAATCTAGGTAACACTGTATATTGAACAATACTGAGTAAACATTATTTAATATTAAACAATATTTTACAATATTTGTGCTTCTAGGTGATAATCAATTAACTGGCCGGCTTCAGCTAATTGATCATTCCCTAGAAGCACAAATATTGTACAACATTGTTTAATATTAAGTAATGTTTGCTGAATATTGTACAATATACTGTGCTACCTGGGTCTCCTAACTAAAACTTAAAACGTAGGATTTTAAACTAATAATTAAATACAACTATGAGTGATTAAATTAAAATTAAATATTAAAGATTTAAAATAGTTAAGAAAATCACGAATTATTTTAAAAAATTATATTTAACAATAAAATAGTTTTCATTTAATTTATTATGAATGGGTGCAATAAGCGGACAAATTAGAATTTTATATTGACTAATGATGCGTTTTTGTATAAGTAACGAACTAATTATATACAACAAAATCTGTGGTTAAAACTATATTAAATGCATTCAAATATTAAATTTATAAATAATTTTAAATTAATACATTTGAAAATTCAGGGCACTGAAGAGTGAAATTTAATTTTATATGAATTTTTATACATAAAAGGCTCATAAATTCACTATTACTGTTGTAATATTTGATGAATATGCACAATAACATAAATGTATATAAATATTTG
>JAPMOQ010055911.1:3477960-3488900 GCA_026543055.1 Argiope trifasciata
CACACGAGACACACCACAGTCGTTCCACAACTCAGTTTTCACACGAGACACACCACAGTCGTTCCACAACTCAGTTTCCACACGAGACACGCCACAGTCGTTCCACACCTCAGTTTTCACACAATTCACACCACATTCGTTCCACACCTCAGTTTTCACACAAGACACACCACAGTCGTTCCACACCTCAGTTTTCACACGTGACACACCACAGTCGTTCCATACATCGAGTTTCATGACACATAACCATTGCACACCACAATAAATTTCACTCATTCTCCCCACTATACCACAATTTTCACAAATATATCACATATTGTTCCAATACGAACACGCCCAAATTTTCAAAGCATACCATTCCACACCACAACAGTTTTCACTAAGATCAACATCCCAACTTATTCCATATCACAACTTTCACTAAGCACATCATAAGTTAAGTAACACTAACAATTTTCATATCCCACTCACAGCACGATGTCACCACTCCCTCCTCTATTTTTGAGAACTTCTCTTTAGCAAAGAAAAAAGGCCTGGCTTAAATCATTCAATTTCGAATTAATAGCCATTAGATTATTTGTAAATATATTAGTGGGTTATTGTTGAATATCCGCAAGAAAATAATCTGAAATTTAATTCACAGAATTCTAACAGGTAGCGAGACCAACTATGTTCATTAATTCTTTTAGGCATCTGTATATTCCTTAATCTCTTGATGTTAAGCAGGTTTGATCTGATATTACAAAGACTGAATGAATCAAATAATATTCCGGTATTTATCTTTGAATTTCGAAATTCTCACCTATTCTTCATACTATGCATCTTGCAATATTTAAGATTTTAAATGCGTGAAATACCTAATGGCTGATCCCTAATTTTTAAAAAGATTCCATACCTTACAGAACGCGCAGGTCTTCAACTGAAGTAAATGTAAAATTTCGAAATATCGGACATTTATAAAGTGAGCTTAATCATTCTAGGAACCTAAATTTTAGTTGCCTTTTTTGCAAACATTTATTGACTAAGAAATAAAACATTAGGAAAGTTATCAGAAATTTTGCTCAGGCTTAAAATGAGTATGCCCATAAAACTTTATTAAAGTGAAGGTGGTATTTTTGAGGACCTGAATCAGAGTTCCGCATTTACCCGAAATTCCCCATAAGCACTTTGAAACTTTAATTTCCCTAAAATTACACTTGCATCCTATACAATATGCTCCGATAACTGAACTCTATGTTTAAATCAATTCACTACACAATCTATTATTTATAAAACATGAACAGTTAATTACTTCTTATGAGATGATATACGCCTACGTTTCTAAATCAAAAAAATTAAAGTCATCTTTATTTTTTTCCTGTTTTAAATAGTATTAGATTGATATCAGGTGACACCTTCTGAAATCTCAATCTCTTTTTTAGAATTTTAGATTTTTAGATTTAGATTTTCTGAAGAGTTGCAATCCAATTTCGGCATCTGGAAAAGCAATAAATGGGATTTGTTTGGTACTATTCCAGTATTTTAAATAAATTCTTAAAGATGCTTGATAATCTGTTTATATTTTGAATTTAATTTTCCTGGTATTTAGGAAACAAGTTATCTTTTTACTGAAGCAATTATCTTAGTTTCAATTTTACTTTCATTTAATATTTCCTTTTACTTTCCCTTACCAAGTGGGTAAAGCTCACCTCATTATGCAATTTATGTTCCCATTTTACTTGACAAGTTACAAACAAGTTTTCAGACCTATTCTCACTTATGCTTGCTCAAATGTGGGAACTCGTTAAAACCAACCAAAACAAAATTCATATTTTATAAAATGCGTCGTATGTTCCCTGATCTGTCCGGATCCTTAAGTGGCAGAGCCCGATGATTTTTTCAAAGAACTTGGAAGAATTTTTTTAAATCAAGTCAAAATCCATGAGAATCCTACAATTCTTTAACAAATTATCTATGGCCCACTACAATGGGAAATAGACCTTTCCTTACTCAACTTCTAAACGGACTTTGCTATCTAAACTTCTATAGCTTCTTTCGTAATTTAAATTGCATCTGAAAAACTGCTTCTGTTTTCACCTGAAATGCTGTTAAACAATATGTATTTTCTGCTCAATTAACTCATCGATGGTATATTGCTTTTGTTCTCCCCTTTGTTATTAATTACCTCAAACTGAACAGAAGTGTTCTGGCACTAAGATTCTAAACTCATCTAGTTCAGGCAAGTTAGAGTTATTAAACACTATTTCTACTTAAACAATGGAATACAAGTTTATAATTCCATAAGTTTTTTCCGTATATCAAAAAAATCGAGAGTCATCTTGCATTTTGTAATCTTTCAATAGTAAAAAATTTCTCTTATTCTTGGCTACCTTTTAGATTTCCATATTTTCATATAAAATATCTGTATGATGAATACTCTCTCGTACAAGAGGAAGTTTGCCAACTTTCAAAAAATGAATTTGTTAAAAAACTTGGAAATTTGGGGAGTGACATTTTATCGAAAGTGGAATCTAACCAATTGCATTTGGAATCTTCGATGTAGACGAAATTCGAATATTTTTGGTTCTTCACAGAACAATGGAGATATGTACCAAGGGTGCGTAACAAAGGCGAATTTTGTTTGACACATTTGCTGAATTAATAAGGAATTTGATCTAGAGCCATCAATAAGAAAAGTTAAAATAGAGTTCCCTGCAATAGGATTTACAAAATCATTATCTGCATTCCAAAAGTTATGGTGTATCGCACATTTAGATTCCACATTTTTTTTAAATTATTAATCACTAGACATACGAATTTACTTAACTTCCTAATTAAATGACAAATTTAATTGCTTACTAATTGGAATATTTACTAATATCTTAATTCCTTTAATAATAATACGTTTCAAGTGACTTCATTTTAAATTTAGTAACTTAATTGCAGATTAAAAATTCAATAATTCGATGCGCGTCTAAGACACGTCATTGCATGCGAAGTGGTTAATTTACTTTCATAAATTTCGTTGAATGCCATTGTAGAGGGGCGAAACTAACTTCATTATAATGTACATAAAAATAATAAACGAGTTTCAGAAACAGTTATTTAATTATTTTCTAAATTTATATTATTGTAAGCTAACACAAATACTAAAATACATGATTCTAGAATACAATCTAATCTCTAAGGATCGTTGGAAATATACCTTCATGTTAATAAAATAAAGCCATCAGTTGTATCAAAAGAGAAGATAGAATTATGTAACCGTTACAACTTTTAATTAAGAAAAGCCCTCAATTATTTTCTATAAATTCATGAATTGACGTCAAGATATATGAAGAATGTCTTAAATTCAAAATTTTTATTAAATTACACATTAGAAGTTATTTTAACAAGGCATCACGGTTACTGAAACTAATCAGACAATTCTTGTACTTTGTGAATTAAAAAAAAATTATATGTATATGGCACGGAAGTCATCTACTCATATCTAACAGAATTTGCACCTTGTACAGAAAAACTAATTTCTTTTATGATTCAGATACAAACTAAAAAGTGGGAAAAGCTCGGAAAAGTCCTTATACTCAAACGATACTGAATTATTCCTGAAAGGTTAGAAATATCGCAAGTGAAAAGCACATTACGTTTGATTAAAAACTATTTGGCCTAATAGTTCTTTGCTTAATGCTAATTAATCTCCTTTTGCAAACTTTGTGGGTCAGAAAAATATGAAAGATACTAAATTGAATGCACAATACATAATTTAATTACAACAAACATGCGTCTAAAATTTGGTGCAGTCTCTAACCTTTATGTCCGAGAGAATCGAAGTAATCGAAATACCATTTGATTATTTGATAAATTTCCTTTTAATCTTATATAGTCCTATGTTTTAGATCTTGCCACCTGAACTAGACTATTGAATCACAGGTTAGAAGACACCAAATTTAATATCGGATTATTTAATTTTTTGCCAGAATAAATAATACAATAACATTAAGATTTAATCTTTAGATTTAATTTATCGATTTACGTTTTTAACCAGAATTTTATTCCATAGCCATTCCGTAATAAACCATATACAAAACATTCAAATTCCTTCTAAATTCAAAGGAATTGGCTATTTTTTCCTGGCATTCTTTCAGAGGATTTGATTAATTTTAGTTTGACAGCCAACCGAGTGCAACAGATTTAAATGATTTGAAAATTATTAGTGCGCGTTTATGTCACACTCAGTTGAATAGAATTAAGCTCTGAATATGCCTAACCCGCTTTTCCTGGAGTCGAGGTTTAAAAATTTGAGATCTTACTTCGTATAAATCATGTTTGGATAAAAAGTCATGACGCAAATTCACTGGATATTGAAAGCACTGTATCATAGATGATTGGTTCTCTCCCTTTCACAGATAGTTCATCTAGTGTTGGATTCCAAAGACTTTCATACTTTTAGTGAACACAAACTATGAGAGCTGAACGATCAATGCGAACACTAGTTCTTGTTATTCTTGTTAAGTAGAGAATTCTTGTTAAGCTGTAAAAGAAAGGATACTTATTATCGAATGTGGGTATTAAAATCAATTGAATCGTATTCCATATTAATTGTAGAGTTAAAATAACAATTATTGAAAATTGAGCAATGCTAGAAAATAGAAGTTATATTAATGTCTCATTTTAAAGAACACTAGGGCTATTTTGGGAAGGACCTCGTAATTTTGAACCCTCGGTCACTCTACGAGGATGCCGCCTGAGTTGGCACACATCCCCCTCTGCACATCAGTGCGAGGGTGTTTGTCCCGACTGATTTAACGCGCAACAGATTCTTGCATGACGGCTCCTCGGTGAAATCGTGTCTCGAACCGAAAAACCATCCTGTTCCGAAGCCGAGACCTTACAATCAGGCCACCGCAATCCCCAGGATAATCGGATGATCATCAGATTAGTAATTAACTATGCTATACAAAATTCATCTCAGCAAGTTGGAAGGCAAAGGTAGATTATTATCTGACAACATGGATTGATATTAGAAACAGTTGAAATTAGGGTTTGAAAGTAATTTTCCATCCTCTATTTTATAAGACATTGCAGTTAATGGTTTAGTTTAGTTTAGTTATATTATCGTCCCGTTGTAAAGCAGCACTTGGCTATTTTGGGACAGACCTCGAAATTTTGAACCACGTCAAGAGCTCAGATGAAATGAGGACGGCGACATCCGAGCTGATACTCCCCTCTCCACACCACACCAGACGGAGGACGTTTGACCCGTCAAATTTAAAGTGAAAGAGACCCTATTACACAACGGTTCTTCAGTTTAATCTAGTCTCGAACCTGAAACCCTCCAGTTCCGAAACCGAGATCTTACCACCAGGCTACCGGGCCCTCAATGCAGTTAAGGGGAAATCTTAAAATACAGAAGTTGTTCATCTTGAAAAGGAGCTAATTTGATTAATTTATCCATCTTCAGCAGTTACAAAGTTATAGCGAAATCAAAATTTCAATCACCACCATTTACATTTCTTTTGAGCTCGATGAGCCATTTACGAACTCAGAGCTTTTAGTTTCTAACAATGTATATACCAAACTGCTTCACAGGATAATACGGGCAATTTGTTGTACGCATTATATATATTTAGTTTCTAGAGACCAAGATCGTGGAGCTGAGAATTTTTCTTGAAATCTTGTTATGAGAACCATTTTAATAGGTATTCCTATAGGAATCTGCCTATTATCAAGCGAGTGAATTACAAAATAATTTTTCATATCAACCACATATGAAGTTTCATGCATTTGAAGCATTAAAGAATTTAAATATATGCATTCCTTATGTCTTTATCAATTGAGAATTACGATATTAAAGTAATTTAACAGATAAATTCGTAGTTTCAATTTTAACTGGAATTTAAATCTTTCCCAGTCAACTATGTTCTTCCTGTTCAAAAATTTCATTTGAAATAAAAGGTAAATAAATGATTTTAAAGACTCCCCGTTCTTAACTTATGGTCTTTTATAATTTAGTCAATTTTGGTTACTAAATGCACATTCGTAGCGAATTTTATCTATGAAGTTCTTTGTAATTATAGAATTCACTTAATTAAATTCACTTAGTTCTTTGTAATTATAGAGTAACCAGCCAGACCGATCTCCTAGGAATAGAAGATTTCTATAGAAATATACAAATTCATGTACCAAATTTTATCCTTCAAACTCAAGATGTTCTTTAATTATTCTTTTCGCAGACAAAGAAAAACGAATACCAAAAAGATGTTATTTCAACCCTGGATGTCTGAAATGTGTAGATAAATCCAATCTCGAATTTTGTCATGACTAAAATACTTTAATATACGCATATAGGGAGGTAAAAAAGTGGGAGTAAGGGTGAAAAAAAAATCAAATTATGCCGCATTCACCCCTCATCTTAGCTGTACCAACGTTCAAGCAATATTGTCCTTAATTATAATGCCCGTCTGTCACTCGTGCGTCGAATAACCTTTTCTCAAAAATTTAAATTAGAATTAAATTTAAAGTTGACATAATTCGATATAAAATTTATATTATCCATAAGTATTAAATGGATTTATGATTGAATCAATAAGACAGTATATTGGCGAAAGAAAAGGCATCTTCTATTCAGTTAATGAAACAAAGCAGTTACACTCCGATGATTGAATTTTTTAAATAGCAAAGATGCAATGTTAACAAATAAAACAGTTATGTAATATTACTTTTTTTTATGCAATGTTAAACGAACCGTTATTTATATGCATAGCTATTATGAAAATAGTATGAGCCGACGTAATCTGATCACGTAGTAGCAGAATATATTATATTGGGGTCAAGGCTAATGAAATTGATCTTGCATCCAGATTGCTTAAGCATTCTTCTGCCTTTGAAATTAATTTATTCTTTACTCGAACCATCTTTCGCAACTAGCTGGTTTGTCGGAATCGGTTGTTGCTAAATTTCTTAATTAAACTTCTCTAATTCGCTTTTAACGATTGCTTTAGGGAAGATATTAATCTTCAAACTTTGATAGTCATTTAATTCTATTAAAATAATTTGAAGGTATTCGTTTTTAAGCGCTGCTATTTAAAAAATGGATAGCATTAAGGTTTTTAAAAAATTATTGAAATTTATTCTTAAATGGTACTGTTACCGAACAGAAAGGCATAATGCTTCTAAAATATAGAACAAAAAGGGAAAGGAAGGGCATAATGCTTCTAAAATATTACTTTTATATTTTACAAGTCTCGTATGTTTCCATTTATTCTGCTGTATGGAGTTTACTCATTTTCTGCATACCTCAATGCATTCAAATAAATTCTAAGAAATTGCATCAGGGCTTAAAAGTGAATACTCGCAAATTTACTTTTTCTCGAGTTCTAAAGTTAAAACTTCATTTTAATAATTGATATATTTAAAGCACGTCATATGTTGAAATATTATTTTACTGATAGGGATATAAATAAACAATTCAAACCAAAATTTGGCATAGAACAAGGCATAGACCAAGAGCATAAGCCCAAAACTGGGTAAATGTGCCATTTCAAACTATCGCTGTTGCATGCATAGAAAGATTGTCAATCCGTAGATGTATTTCTTTGAAAACTTTAAAAATCTGCAATTAAAATTTTAAAGATTTGCGATTTAGATGCTAAACGTAAGCATCACTCATTTTAAACTAGTCACAGCGTTTTTAAATTGCGTCTATATGAATGTGAAATCAAAGACCAACAGGCGTTCAATCTTTCCCCAGGTATAGTCAAGATTTATAGTTTAGATGCTAAAATTGGGATACAATTTATCTACCAACACAACTGCATTTTTTTAAATCTATCGCATTTATAAGTATATTAATGTACAGACTAGTAGCCTATCCCTTGCTTATAGAGCCTTGAAATTTTAAACGGGTTCCAAATAAAAAATTATCGTTCTCAAATAAACAAGAAAAAATTTGCTGTTGTCAGCAATATTTAACAAAAAAACTTCAAGCAGTTGCTTGCAATTGAACTGTACTATACAGGACTTTTGGCTATTTATCTCTTTTGATTGACTTCTTTGAAACTATACAGATATAGTAATTTTTTTATTTTACTCGATTAAATAATGATTACAGCATGCTGCAAATTAGCATAGTGGGGTAAACATATTGGTTGGAATCCCATAAATATTAAATTTGTAGGTTTACTTTATACTAAATTAGATATTATACTATTTGAATATTACTGTTACCCAAATGGTATTTTCTAATTACAGTGCACATGCTGCAAAATGTTTAAAATGATCCATGACAGAAGACTGTCTTCTGCTCATCAAATTTGAAGGCTTACTTATTTAGCAGCAGGTTCCGACTATAAAAGAATGCTCTCAATTTTTTTTAAAAATTTCAATATTAACTCATTTATCAAATAGAAACGTATTGTAAAAAATTATTCCTACATCTAATTAAAAAATAAAGATTAACTTTCTGACATGTACTAAAATTTGATTTAAAAATATCTCAATTTCTCTTTTTAGTTACCGAAACACATTTTTTCATGATGGTAATCACCACATTTTGTATGGAGGTTATAATTTTCATTATTAAGTTAAAATTTCAAAGATCATTAATCCTTATCAAATTCAAGATATTACATTTTACTATGCTTCGGGCTAATAATTCGAATTGTTTTCACCACTCAGCATATGGCAATGATTTATATAAATTTATCTACTGTACTGAACAATACGGTTTAAAAATATCCATTACAGAAGAAGGGCTGCCCAAACTTAATATGTCTAATTTTTTTTTAAAGTATATAAAAGAAATATTACAAAGTCTGCTGAAAACTTTGCCAGAAAATATGCATTAGTAAAAAAATTAAGAAACTATACATTAGGAAAATTCTACATTTTTTTACATATTAGGAATAAAAATATATAACAAAATAAACATATAATGATGAAATAATTTGCAGGTAATATTGAACTGTGTTCAAGAACAGCAAAAATACATTCAATTTTAACTACTATACTTAGTCTAGAACATACTGTATTCAACTCTAAAATAATAATTTGATTTAAATACATTCACAACTTGTGCCACCATTAACAATTATTTAGGATTATTTATCAAGAAGCGACAATAAATAGCATAGCTTTCCAATTATTGACATTGTCAGCTTTTCTCGACTGTAATAGGAATTTATCTACAGATTTAATTAATTATCACAGATAAAATAACTCCCCTACCTGCTATTTGAAGATAGGATAAGACATTTCTATTGAACTAAAACAGCAAAATCTATCGAAGCTGATATTTTGAAAATTATTACGCCGCTTCTGATGTTACTTTGACGCAATTTAAAAATACAGAGTAATTGGGTTCTGAAGTTGAATGCCTAATACTTGCAATATTCACCAAATAAGTAAAAATATATGCTTCTTCATCAAAAAATTCATGTAAGTTATAAAAAGTCGTCCACGGTTCTTTAGATAATTGTTAAACGAAACAGAATGTCGAATGAAGACGTGCTGAAGCTAAAATTGGATCAATTATTCTTCCAGACAAGATAAAAGCTATAAAATACCGATTAAGTATAACGATTAATCGGAATATAAAGTCAGTTCTATTGTCCAGAAATTTCTACAAAATGGACGCCCAAAAAGAGAAATGGGTTACAGAAAATTGCAATCTCAGACAGATACTGAGATTAGAATCCAAACATGAAGTTTGTTCGATAGCGCTTAAAAGAATTTCGATTATTTCTGATTTTATATTCGGATAAGAACCTAATAAAAACCTATTCCATATAAATTGTTTACAGGTTTCTACAAAACAGACACCCAAAAAGCATCATGGGTTACAGAAAATTGCATCTCAGACAGCGACTAAGACTAAAATTTAAAAAAAAAGTTTATTCGATTAGGCTTAAAAGATCGATTATTTCAAATTATATATTCAGATAATAACCTAATAGAAACATTTTATACATAAACTTTCTACAAAGCAGTAGCCTAAAAAGTAATATGGTTTAAAAAAAAGTTGCAATCTCAGACAAATATTGAGATTAGAACCCAAACATGAAGTTTGTTCGATTATGAGTAAACGATCTTCAATTATTTCGGATTATAAATTCAGATAAGAACCTAATAGAAACCTATGATAGATACATTTTGCACAAAAATTGCTACTAAACAGTCACTTAAAAAGTAATATGGTTTACAGAAAATTGCAATCTCAGACATATATTGAAATTATAACCCAAACATGAAGTTTATTCGATTATGCTTAAAAGATCTTTAATTATTTCCGATAATACATTCGAATTCCTTAGAATCCTATTCTACACGAATTTCCCACCCACTCTCTAATGTATTTCATTTTATTCTAATTTCCCTACTTATTTTGAAGGTATTTGTTTAATTGACATGATTTATTTTATTTTAAATCGTAATGAATATTTCGCGTTTGAATTTAATGTATGGTCCATCAATATTATCATGATTGGAAAATACTAAGTATGGAGGCATTTCAGATTAAGATTTACTCGGATTCGAATTCTTTTAGTTAGAAATAAATAGGACTAATTGAAAAAATTTTCAAGATCACTGTAATAGAGAGTAGGGTTCGAATGAAAAGGGAGTACAATTGAAGCTCAACAAGGAGGTTTGACCAAATACTCTTAATGACTTTATGAAATGGATTGGATATATTCAGGTGGAGAAGAAAAAATCAGCATTGAATAACAAAAGGACCTCGAAGGATTTGAAATTCTGTCCTATCTAAATTTTTATAAGCGACTTCCCAGATTGTCATAAAGTGACAGAATATGCAGAAAGATATTTATGATTTTGCTAGATTTAGGAAAAAAACAGCTGTTATAGTAACGCCTGATTTTAAAACAAAGCAAGCGCTATTGTAATTTTGAACTGTGATCAGACGACACCTGAGCTTTCCCCTTTCTTCTGATTTCCGCACCACATTA
>JAPMOQ010055924.1:0-18086 GCA_026543055.1 Argiope trifasciata
TATATATATATATATATATATATATATATATATATATATATATATATGAAATATTTATTTTCTATTGTAAAAAAATCATATTTTAAAGCAATTTGAAATATACATATATTTTTTCAAAATTTTGTTCAATAGAATTCTTAGCTTATTCCCGGCTGTGGATAATTTATTATAGTCCCGGTTGTGAATAATGATCCTCCGGGACCTCCTCTTTCATTTCGGCTTTATGCCAGAGCATTTGAATAGAAGTGGTGCCCAACGCGTAGAAAGACGATAAGAATGTTATAAAAAGGATGACAAGAAGAATTTAATATTTGTTTTTAAATAAACATTTTTCTTTATCGGCAGAAAAAAGTTTCGTTGGATAATGAAACGTTATATAAAAATTCTTAGTTTTGTCACGCTAATTATTAGATTTTGAATCAGAATATTCAAGCTTTAATTCAAATCACAATTCTGATAAAGTATGTGCTTAAAGTGGGAGAATCAATTATATATTTAGTTGATCCTTTTGCTATTAAATCGAAAGATCAAAACAATTTTTGGGGGCTGATTTTTTTTTCCAGATTTTTAATAAAATTCTTTTATTCACATAATTTTTTAAAGTAATAGTAAACAAACCTCGGTACAAATGTGAAGGCTGATTCTTGTTTTGAAGAAATGTGTTTAGAAATTAAACAAAAACTAACTTATTGATTTTGGCAAACAATTTTTTTTTTTCACTTAAAAGATAATTTTAAGGACTAAAAAAATTGAATTAATTGCAAAATATTCATTATTTCCGAAGTTTTGTGTAATTTTATGGAATATGCAAACGCAAACGATTTTTTTAAATAAATGTTAAAATATTCAATGAACACATTTTTAAGATATACATTTAAGATTCTAACATTTTTTCATTTTATTTCTCTATTTAATTATAATCTTTCATTTCAGGAAAACGAACTCGTTGAAATTTCATTCAATGACTATTTTTAAATTAATCGAATTTTTGTTGCTATTAATAAAAATGCCATTTTGTAAAAATTTGGTTGCCCAATTTTGGTTAGCACCATGTTTTATTCTGACTGAAAAGGAGTTGTTATATTTTTCCTCAGAAAAGAATAAATGAATTTCGAAAAGGAAAAGTGTTAGAAATTTAAAAAGTGTAAGATTTATTTTATATGAACTTAATTAGTTGCATAAAAATCCAAAATATAATAAATGAGAAGACGCTGCAAAATATGTGATAAATGATATGGAACAATTCAGTATATATGTGACAGTAATCTGTTCATATTACCATAAAATATGGAGCAAGAAATAATAAAAAAATGCACTCATGAAATAATTAGATTTGTAGAATTATCTTTCCTTTGAATTTTATCTCAGTCGCTAATTCCAGACATTGAACAGCTATTCAAATACAAAGTTATGAAAATAGGAAAAATATATATATATATTCAATATTCCTAAAACCTTTTAAAGAATAATTTGTCAAAAGAAAAAAAAAATCTTTTTTTTTTTTCATTAATTTTGTTAAACGCACTTTTTAGTAATATTTTTCGTTTCAGTTGTTTCGGTTTTATCTGCTTTTGTCAATACATGTACATCATAGAACTGTAGTTTAAAAATCAGTACTTACAGTAACAATTGATATTATAAAGAAAATTATGAGTGATAGCATTAATAAAATGATATAATATGTGTTCTTTCATTTCTCTAAAGTATAGAAATAGTTTTCTGAAATTAAAATATATTTATTTAAACAACATAATTCTCTTTGCAAAATATCGATTGTTACTATAACCATGAATTTTACTTTTACTTTCAAATTTTTATTTTCTTAAGAGTATTAGTATCAAATTCAGAACTTTTTCATTGATTGTAATAAAACATGTGTTCATATACGGTGCTTATAATAAACAATCTACTAATGACATATATTTAACATATTAAATTAGTATTAATTCTTATTTTTATATAATAACAAAAAGTTTTAAAAAAATATGCCGACTTTGCCAAGTTTGTTATTGAATATCAAATCAATAAGTTTCATTTTACAATGTTTGAATTCTTAACTGTCAAGATAAGATTTTTTCGTTTCTTTGTTTGATAAAGTAGCCAGAATTTAGTCATTTCTGTTCTCTCTCACTCAAGTTATTTGACAACACAGTTATATTCACTGAATTACATAAAATGTTTATTTATTTAATCGCATCTGCTTAGTGACCGGAAGAAAAAAAACTCATCGAAGCAATTTGATTATTTAGTTGATTTATTTTTTTAATAAAGAGGTAATTTATTTCTACTTCCTTTAAAAAAATTCTTTTAGTACAAACTCAGTATTAGAATATAAAAAAACTCAAAGAGTTTCTTAGCATTTTACAATTTTTAAAAGATAAAACAAAGGACCCATTTACTATTTTCTACATCCAGAGAAAAAAAAAGCGTAAAAATATTCTTTTAAACAATGCTTAATATATTTTAATATGTTCTTTACCATTTGATGGCATATTTCCATTAGGTTCTATGAACCTTGGAAAATCTATGCATTGCTATTAACTGTTATGCCATTCATAAATTGGCGGTCCCGAAGCTAAAATGCCAAATATATCTACGTAATGGATTTAAATTAGATAAATGCAATTTATATAATATTTATAAACGCTAATCCATATGCAAAAATCGCATCTAAACGAGAATGACATTATCAATGTCTAGATTTTATTCAGAGTTCACCTCAGTATATGTCTGTGTATGTGTGTGTTATAGAAATTGCAATGTGAACAATAATAGACACCAGTTAAATTTGAATTCTAAAATGTTCTTTTATCAAATTTATCCACATATGCTGCTTAGGACATGCTTGTATTATATATTGCATAGTTCAAAATGCAGTTTTTCTGATTTCAAGTCTTCAGATCTATTTGCCTTAACACGATTTGAAAAACTTCGAAATAGTTACTGATGTATTTTAAAGAATTGAGGGTTGGAGGGATTCCATCAGCAATGTTATCTTCTATTTATTTATTTTTTTCTTTCTTTCTTTTTCTACGTCTCTAAGTTATGTTGATGCACAAAATCTACCTTACAAGTTTGTTCGTAATAAAACAAAAGAAAAAAGAAGTAGAAAACACAGTGCTATTGAATATTTTGGAATCTACAGGAAATTTATTCAAATATTCAGTAACAACACATAAATACATAAGTATGGCACAACATTCTCTCTATTCTGTACAAAAATATTCACATTTACATAATAAGAAAGAAACAATAGCTCAATTTCATTTTCAACAAATTTTGCATAGATCTCTTCAATGTTACAAAAGGAACTAAAATTTTACAAATTGAACACTTTTCTTATATAAAGGGACACTTATTGTTTGCATATTTCGTTTCGTCAAGGAAGAGTTCTTTGTTTAACCCCCGATAACAACATACAAAATGTTTCAAAACACAAATTAGAAAATCAACTTCGTTTCATGAACACTCAGTTCTTTGTTTAACAAAAATATTTTCTTTCTATTACTGCATAGCTTTTGGTCAGTAACATATTAAGATTTTATTAATGAAAAGATATGCTTATTTGTAGCTTTCAACAAGCCATTGAAAGAGTATCACAAGCTTTGCGAGAATGACTTTAAGAATGTCAAACATTTGAATAAATTATAACAACAGATCACCTGAATATCTCCAGTTCGTACTATTCTTGTTCAGATAGCAATCAATGAAACTATAGATTTATGATTATTTAAAATGTTATATCTTTTTATATCGCAAATAATTATTTGAAATCTCAGTAATTAAAAATCAAATTTTATATGGAATTGTTACACTTCAAGACTAAGTATTTCATTAACATTTACATCAAATATAAATTTCATAATTAGAAATTGCAAACAAAATTCTGATGTTCTAAATATAAAAATAAAACAAAAGAATGAAAAGAACATGGGATTCTAATATGGCAGTACTTTTAAGAATGAAGAAGCTGAAACAATTTGATATTTGTACTTTTAATTTCAAAAATGTTGCACATAATATTCAGTCAAAGTTCTGTACAAGTTTGCCTGCTTCTATCTGAACGAGTTATTTTTCAGCAGGAAAAAAGAGTTATTTCTCTTTTTCCCCCCTTCTTGGCATTAATCTTAGATCATTCTTTTATGAAGATATTAACAGGAAAGAATAATATTCACATTATTCTAAAATAGTGATTAGAATCTTTTTACAATATACTGTGCATGACTCGAAACGTTTTAAAGTATTTACAGCCATTTAATATGAGGACAAAAGAGTGAAAATATATATGTTCCTTTTTCTCTTTTAACAGTTCGTATTTTTGTATTTACAAATAAAGAAACAAACATCAACTGTAATCTTCATTTCTTTTTTCCTTCGTCGGCGCCATCTCTCGTTACACTTCCGCTACCACTTCGACGTGATTGTTCGTTGCAGAAGCACTAGATGGCGCTGATCGAACTGCATTTTGTGACGCAGCTGGTGAGAGGGAAGAAATGACGTCACTAGGAAGGTGTGAACTCGATGTAGAAGGATTATTGATCAATTCTACATCCTCCAACCCCACTGGACTTGGTTGACCAGCAGAACTCGGTCTAGAGCGATAGCTAGGCGGCCTACTGTAATCGGAGATCCCAACATTTGCAGGAAACCTACAAAATGCAAAAGAAATGTTAAATATGGCGATCGATTCATTTACATGAGATATCAAATTGAAAAAGAGAAAAATGTCCAAAAACTGTAAATAATAATCTAACTGTCATTCGGTTTTTTTTCTTTTCTTATTTTCCATTTGAAAATTCGATATGTAATTATACGAACATCTTAATTATATTAGGTATCGTGAAACTTCACTTTTATGCAAAATTCGTTCCAAAACTTTTAAATAAATGAGATATCAGGATTATTAGAAATTTCTGACGTATTATTAAAAAAGAGAGGCAGAGATTTCACTTTAAAAGTTTACGTGGATTTTTCTCCCCTGTACAAAATGAAAACTTCGGAACAATAAACAATACGGAACATAATAATATCCTTAAACGAAAATATACCTTGTTTATTTTCGTTTTAAAGATGGAGAGATGTACCTTCCGTTAGATAACAACAACTCATTCATCATTAGATAACAGCACCTCATGCATGAGAAATGGTTTCTACCAAAATTAAGGATAATAAATATTTATGTGGATATATATATATATATTTGAATTTATGTTATTAATTGTGGAAAACCAATTGGTATAACGTTTTTTTAAAAATAATTTATCTACATTCTACTCTAAAGTCGATATATAAGAAAATATATACCATAACAATTAATAAATAGATTTGGATAGTTTTTAAGTTTGCATAAATCACTTATACTAGCCACTAAAAAATTAATTGCAGCTGAACTAAATATATCCCAAAATTTGAAAAGTTCAATAATGGGGAGAGATTGCTTTAATAAATAATACAAGCAAAACTGGTACTGAAATCCCATTTAATACCAATTAATTAATTGGTTTGGATATTTTTTTAAATTTTAGATAAATAACCTATGCTAGTAATTAAAAAATTGATTGCAGTGGCATTTAACGGATATCAAAATTTGAATAGTTCAATTATGGAATTTCCTTTAAAAATATTATCTACGATAGTCATAATTCATAATAATAATATTATCTACGATTAAAAATCAGACATTTTACAGACAAAACTGGTTCTGAAATTTCATATAGTAAATTGATTATAAATTAAGTCCCAAAAAGTGTTAAAAAAAACTTTTTAACACACACATAAAAATGCATTCATTAAATGCGTTTTCCACTGTTAAAATTGAACATATCAATGGAAGAAACTCTCGTTTGATTTACGCATTGAAATGATTGAAAATTGCGATCCTTACCTTGGATAGACGGTAGCCGGTCCTCTATACATTGGTGGTGGGAGAGGGGGTGGCTGAGGTGGGGGTTGGTGGGTGACGGGCGACGATTGTCTGTCCATCAACAGAAGACGCAACCGATATTCCTGCATGGAGGCTTGGTAGGAAGGAGGAGGAGGCCTCAGCGTGATGTCCGGATACAACATTGCTGCGAGGGAAGAAAAACACATCAATCATCTTGATATCCAAGAAAAAGTTACTGTATTAAACTGTCGAATCAATGAATACTTTTCATCTATTAATTTTAAACTAGTTCTTTCATTAATCATATTTCTCATTCAATGTTTTGTTTCCACTATACAGATAGAGCAACTTGTAACATTTCATAATAAGTTTACAATACAAGTCTACACTGATTTCAGTAACTGATGTAAGGAGGAGGAATGTTATATGAAACACTCTCTCAATGTTGAATGCAGATTTAGGCAATACCCACAAAAAACATCGAATTTCTCTGCTTTATAAATCATTTCAATACAGCAATAATTTACTTATTAAGTACGATTTGATTTAATTTTAAGAGAGGATTTTAATTTTCTGTACACTTTTACATGTGCTTAGGATTTTATTTCATTAATTTTATAGGGAAAAAAAGCTAATTCACTTTAAATTGGATTGATCATTAATCCATTATGCACTTATCATCCAAGTTTTTGTTCCTTTGTTTCTTAATCTAATAGTTGTATTAAAAAAATTTCGGTAACAAAGCATTTTTATAACTCATTTAAAAAGATAAGAATTGGAGAGAGAAAAAGAGCTGCCCACATTAAAAGAATAAAGACAAGTAAGTAAAAGTTAATTCAATTTATTTCTTCTCATCCTTCTTAGTTTTCACACTAAATGAATTTTTTTCTCCAAGGTTTGTAATAGCTGATCAAATTTCAAGACACATGATTCATACAAAGTGGCTTTGGCAATTATATCGAAAATTTTACGAACCAATTCTTTTGCTACTTTAAATAAATGTTTATTTTCCTTGATCTTTTCTACTAAGCAAAGTAAGAAATAGGCTTAAAATATTTACAAAAAAAAAAAAAAGTCTTTTCAAGATAAAAATCCAGTTTGCTGTAATTTACCAACAATAAATAAAATAAAAACTGAGAGATTTATTTATGTATTCAAAATTAGAACTATGATCAAATCTTTGCGCAACTTCTTAACGAAAAAGGATTATTGGAAAAAAAAAATGCCTTCTGGAAATTTTTTCTATAATTTTATTAATTTTTAAGTTACTTTGTTTATCGATACAATTTGTTTAAATAATTAGATAACGCTTATTCTTTACATCAGAATCGTTCGAATTCTTTAATATTATTAAAACTAGTCTAATTAAAATAATATTAATATTTCTTTTTCTTTTTCAAATTTATTCTATATAATTAGATTATTCTGAATAATTTTTTATATTATTCTAAATATAAATATGCAAGTTTGATTTTTTTAAAATTAAGTCTAAACGAATACAATTAATCGAATATGGCTGTTTAAATTTTCCTGTTCTAAACCAAGCAATCAGTGCTTTAATAACACATCATTGTTAGAAGAAAAATATAAAATACATTTTTATAAATAATCATCTTTTATTCTTGCATTGTGACAGACAAAAACCGAACAATATCGTAAATATTTTTTTAAAGTTACTAAAAATATAAATATTCCACTACATATCAGTTAAAAAGCACATGTGCAGTTTGTTACAACATCTATCACTTTTGTAATGCGAATATGAAGACAGACGATTTAATTCGATAGAGAATAAATGTAAAAACTCGAAGTTCATGAATTATTTTAATAAAATCCGTTTTATTTATTTATTCATTTTGCAATCATCTTTTGTTTTATCATGCAAATGGCAACTTACTTAAAATGCAAAAATATGCGTAAGTTATAAAAGATAGAAAGAAGTGGTAGCGGTTTTTCACATTATTCGGGAACGAGTTTACACAATAAAAGACAGGTGATGCATCTGAAATCGTGTGTCGTTTGTCTGCCGTCTGGAAGGTCAGTTTTAAACATCCAGGTCACTCACATGATTCGACATTCCATTCATAAAATTCCTCGAAACAAAATTCATGAGATGAAGAGTCTTTTAAAAAGACATTTTCGACATATGCTGTGGATTGAATGTCCACTTAATTTAAATTTTTGTTTGTTTTTGAGTTTGGACTGAGAAAGTTTCAAGCTAGAGTTCATTGCTTCGAATCTTTATTTTAAGATAGGTTTTGTTTACTTATTTAATTTTTCATACGCGATTATATTTTGACAAACTTTTTTGCGATCCTTTTAATGGAAGAAGTATTTTTTCGTGATTTCAATTAAAGCAAAAATAAAAAAAGAGATTAAATGTCAAAGAGAAAAGAAATTGAATTAATTATATTTATTAGAAATTTTTCAATGGAATGCTTAAAATTAAAACTGATTTTATGATATATTTTCCCCTGTTGATGTTGAAGAATCTAAATTTACTGGATAAATGATTTCTTGAAATCCCAAATAATATGAAAAGTCCTAATTTTGCGTTGAAACGTATCGTTTAAGAAATTTTGGTTTAAAGTTTTGGTTTGTTATATGAAACAATATGGAAAATGAAGTCAGAATCAGCGAAAGAGATTTTCCGAACACATTAGAATCATTGCTATTGTTATTTTTAAGCAAAAATAAATACTGTAAAAAAAATTAAGTTGAATATCTATCTAGTCAATGAGAACATCAATGACACATATCTAGATTTTTCCCTCCTATATTTATTAAAGAGTCTGATACAGTCATGCTTTCTTACAGCAAACTCATCATACATTTTTTTCCATTATCTATTTTTCTCAGCTTAGTTTTATAATTATATATTCTAGCCTTTTCGTTCGCTACTGCTGAATTGTTTTTGTTGTAATCACAATATTTCACTTTAAAAAAAAATCTTTTAAGGTTAGAGAGGAAAAAATATATAAATGCTGTGTTTATACTGAGAAAATATTGGTCGAAGTTGAAAGACTTAATGACTCGGCAATTGGTATCACCACTAAGATATTTCAACGCACTAATTATTGGTGGAAACGGGTAAGTGATTTTGCTAATACGTTGCTAGATTTTTCAACAGTGCACAGTACTGAAATAAGGCTGAATAATAATTTTAAAAAATCAAAATATAATAATTATTATTAATAATAAAATATATTAGCGGGAATGATTTCATCCAAAACTTTTTACACATTCTCTAATAAACTTGTCCTGTAAGAGAACGCCTAACATGGCAGTGACATACAATAGTTACGAAATATTTTTTGGTGTGAATATAACATTTTTACTGAATTTATCGTTTGATACTTGAAGAGTATTTTAGGCAATTAAATCTCTGGCATGTATTAATAGTACTCAAAAATAAAATCTGTGCTTTAAATACGTTTTCTAATTGCTATTGAAACAAAAATTTTACACACAACTACACTAGTAGTCATAAAATCCCATATGAAATTTGATATATTTAAGTTATTGTGATTTTAAATTATCGCATTTTCTTGATTTTGAAAGAAACTCAGACAGACAATCAAACCGTCGTTGTATGTTTCTCAAAATTTGTCGAGTATCAACTCTATAAATGTAAAATCTGTATACTGACTTTTATCAACTAGCTCTCGTTGCTTTGATTTTACCGTGTTAACTTATATTCGAAGAGCAAAACAGATGGACTTCCTCTGAGAGTTTACTCAAAATTTGATAGAAATCTACAAATTTGGTGTAATGACAGCATACAGAATTTCTCGTCTAACTCAAAGCATTTTTGTCACAGATAGACAGATGGACATTTTCCAAAAATGTGTTTTTTGAATTCAGTGGAGATTCATCAAAATCTCGAGTCCGAATTTTTTGAGAATTACTATAATTCCTCTATACTATGTACACAAGAAAGTAATAATCATGATAAATACAAATTTAATTCATCAGAATCTGATATGAGTTCATATATCGATTAAATGTAGCCAATTTCTAAACATTTCTACTTATTAATCTAATGTATTTTACTGGTATCACAATGATAGTATTGTTATTTTTAAAATCGCAAAACTCAAAAGCTAAAAAAGTAATACGGAAGAAATCATCCAACATTTCATCATACAACTGATCATAATTTTGTGCTTTTATTTTTTAAACCTCAGCAACCGTTTTTGGCTGTGTAATAGAAGGTTGTTAGATATAAAAGAATTTTTTTGTTTCTCCTTTGAGGAGGGAAAGAATCTAATGGTTATGAGACACATTTTATTCGTGTAAATTTCAGAAGATGGAGAAATGAATGATGCAAAAATAACTTAAAAAAGGAGCTATAGGGCTGACAGAAGAACATCTCTTTATGCTCTTCGAATAATTCATTAATTATAATTCAATGGTCGCTGGATAATTCATTAAACACGTGACGCATGCTACTTACGGACAGCAAATTTTATATAATCGTGGAACTATTCTGAATTTCCAATTACGTATATAAAACAAAGAATTCAAAGAGAAATTTTTTCTAGGTTTTATATCATTATTTTACCTATCACTTGAAATTCACATTTTGCATTGCTATGGCTATTAAGTATAATAACGCAAATAGAACAGCAGTAGCAATCATAAAATTTAATTCTATGCTTATACAATTAAAAAAGTTTATGACATAGGCAAAGATATGAATGAAGAATGAACACTCACCACTGAAGGGGTGCGGTCTGCCGTACTGGGGTACACGGGGCACGAATCTTCTGTGTGGTTCATGTCTCGTCCTGCGCAGTCCAAACATGGCCCTGCACGACGGAGATTCTCTCGACGTCAAACGCCAAGCAACACCACTCATTGACACAAGCACAATACCTAGACCTGCAAAACAGAAAAAAAAATTCCGTTACTCAAAAGGTAATTGCATACATATAACGTTATTTTATATCTTTTAAACAAAAGATGAAACATAATGAAAAATATTGAATTAATATAATTCATATTTACCTGATGTAAGTGAAATTCGAAGCGAAAATTCAAATTTTAAAATCGTTTTGAGATTATTTAAACCTGCATGATATAAAAAGATGGGATATGCCATGAAGTAATCCCTCTAGATGATATTAAACACACTGATATGCGACCTATTATTATAAAATATTCTTTATGTATTTGTAAAGAATACTTTCGAAAAGTTTGAAAGATTTCAAACTTTTTCTAATTTTTATTTAATTACAAAGTTAAATCAATAATTATATAAGTATATTTTTCAGTAACGAAGTCAGAATATTTTTTTTTTTCTCCAAGTGAAAAATAAGTTTTAAACTCGAATATACTTATAATAAGAACTATTTCTCTTTCACTAAAATAACTCCATACCTTGTATTTATTACAATGCCTAAAGGGGGGGGGGGTATTGGTGAAAAATAAATAAATAAACCCAAATCAAAAATCAAATAGGCTCTTTTGTCGTAAGAAAATATACAGGAATATACAAAAATTTAAAAAAACGCATACCATTTCAACAGCCAGAAATGACAACTTGAATGCTTACAACATTCAAATATGTACATATATTTTATTGATAGGAATAAAAACATGAAAGGACATCCAAAGTTTTCAAAATAAACATTTATTTCTAAAATAAAACATAATGGAAATTATACTAGCTTTGTGATAGTATTTTTTAATACATTATAAACCTCTATATTATTTTGTGAACTTTTATCTCGAAGCCGATGAATTACAACACAGAAATTAATATCTTTCGATAAAAAAATTAAATGATTAATTTCCATTACTTAATAACATTAATTATCACCCTTTTTAAAATATAATTGCAAATAATAGTGCGCAATAATTTCTTAATGTATTAAATAGTCTTCTATTAATTAAATTTTGAATTCAAAAAGGAAGGACAGAATTATAAAATATTATTATGACCTGAAAGTTAACCTAAAATATATGTATTAACAATGTACTAGAAGCATAAAAATAGCATTTAAAAGCACAAAATCCTCTTATAAAAGGAAATCTGATCTTTCATCTAATTTAAGTAACATACTCTATTGCCCTACTCATTCTTTTATCAAAGGTAAAATGTTAAACTATTGCATGACTAAAACTACAAATTTTCTTTGAAAAGAAATCGCTGTAATAATGAAAATTTCTGTTTGAATTCTAAGCGAATCGATTCCACAAGTAACCTCTCTCCAAGAAAACTAAAAAACGAATAGCATTTATGAGTAGTATATAACCTTCTATAACATAGAAAATATACTTTAATTTAATCATGAAAGAAATGTGTAGTATTAAAGAAAAATGAAATTTAGGAAAAAGAATAAAATATCCACCCCAAATAAACAAATAAACAAAAAAAAAACTTTTTTCCCAACGATCACGTTTATGTTAAAACACGTTACTATTTGAAACATCAATTATGTTTATTTAACCCTCTGAATAACCTATGCGAGCTATAATTGAATTCAAGTTCTCCAAGTAATGAATCGCAAGACTTTTGAATAGAAGCTAAAGAAACCGGTTGAATACGGAATTTCCCCTCATAAAACATACTGGACTGATATAATCGTAATGGAAGCAAGTGGGGGCCCTTCCCAGTTTCAACAATCCAATGAAAAAATTAAGATAAAATGCATGGAAAAAAAACCACACCCCGAGAAAAGTCGAGTCGAAAGTAATTCCGCAAGTCCATTGTTATCTCAATATGCACTATTCAAAGTCTTATTATTTTCCTTCAGATCCAAAACTGTTCATCCAATCCGCTAGAGGTATTATTCAGCTAAAATTTATCCCAAACGATTAGTCTTCTGGGTGGGGGAGGGGGGATGTGTTATTGCTATGGACAAGCACTGTCGGTTGAGCCACACAGCCCAGTTAGTGTAGTTTTGAAACGACGATATCTGGCAACAGAGCGATCACGGAACAATAGCAAAAAGTGAGATGGACGCATTTTGAGAGAAACCCTTTTGTTTGAACGGGAATGAAAGGAAAGAGAATAAGTTCAAACACAAAAGATCACAACTCGGCAGTTGCGTAACTCTCGCGGTAACCGTAACGGATCGTTGGTGGCGGGAAAGGAAATGATACCACAGTTTGAAGTCATGATCTGAGAACCTATATAAAACTGTGCTAACGTATTTGTGTTTGAAAAGGTTATCTCTTCTGCATTACATAATCTGATGCACACAATTTGTAATGAATGATGGCAGCAAAATTTCATATGTCGTAACCTAGTAGAAGAAAGGCAGGAGAAAAGTTCTTGGAAGTTCAATATGCAAACTAGATTTAAGAAAAAAAAAGGTTTTTTTTTTTTCCTTTTGTCTTTCACGACTATTTTATATTCTTTAATTCCTTTAAATGCGTTTAAAACAGTCTAAAATGTTCTTAAATTCATTTGGAATATTGTTGATAATATAAATATGTGCATATAGGACAAAAATATATAAATATTTTATCACTTTTATATGAACCATAGAAAAAATTCATTGTTTTAATAAAGAATGAGAAGGCTTTTAAAGCAAACATGATGTAAACTGCTTAAAATATTTCAAACACAAGATAATAATATAAGACACTTGAAGAATGGAATAACCAATCCAAGAACAAGGCAGTTTTATCAGTCAGTTTTTTCAAATACTTTTACAGGATTTAAAATCCAAATCGAATCTTAAATCTATTTAAAACTATTTGAAAAGTAATTTTTACACATGAATTCTTAAATATAAAGTATTAATAAAATTCCTGAATTTAATTTATTTTGTAATAAGATTAACTGTTACAATATTGAAGAATTAAATGTAAAGGCTTTATTTTCAGAAATCTGCTTTGTAGTAAATGTGGTTCAATGATTTATTTTATCTTTGTAAACACTTTTAAGTAATTATTCCAACACAGTCAGAAAAATGTTTATTTTAAGTAATTATTCCAACACAGTCAGAAAAATGTTTATTAATTTCAGATTTAAATCAAGAATGCATGTTTTTTTTTTTTTCATAAAATAAGCATTTCAGACAAGAAAAATTCAGAAATTATCTTGATATCTTAATGCATTCGACAAACATATAACTATAAATAAATATCAACAATGCCAAAAATTTCGATACAGATATTTATAATCCAATCTGAATTTTTGCTCAGATCCCCAAAAATTTTTAACATTTTGAAGAATTAAAATAACATTAGAAATTCTTCAGTACCGAGTTATATAAAAGAGAAATCAAACTAAATAAATAACTTTTTTTCTTCGTGCTCCATTTATTCTTTTGGTTACGGTTTGTTGCAATTCACTGACCTGACACTACTCATTATCTTAATTTTGGAATAACTGGACACGACTAGAAAGCATTACGGATCTACACATTAAATGAACCGATGCACAGTTGTAAAAAAATACTATAAGAGGTTGACGTATAAATAACTCCCAAAATCCAACCAGCATTCAACAAAAAAGTTAAAACGTGTTTCGTAAACAGCTTTCTTTAATACCAGTTTTATATAGTTGAGAGTTCTTTCCCCTTCATATAGTTCCGTTTTCTGTACAACACGGAAGTGGCTTTTATCATCTAATGCCCATCGGATGGTACGAAAATGTTATTTCGAAACTAACATCGTGACTCCTATGATAGGGTGGAGCAGATAAACGGTGGTGTAATGGGAAAGGTAAAAGGAAAATGGCGGGTTAAGAACTATGGAATAGCTTGGTGCCCACGCTCAGCAACTGTGATGTATGATCACATTCAAAGAAGATATGATTTAACGAGAACAGTTTTCTGATTCCAACTGATTCGTTACCATCGGAATAAGATGCATTTATTAATACTAAGCAAAATATGGAGGAATTGTCATCTGATTCTTGCGTTGGAACAAATCATTTTGAATGCTGAATATGATTCTTTATATTATTACCCCTCTCCCAATAATGGTAAACATAAGCGGAATGATTACTTCTTGCATACAGCCGACCACCCCGCCACCACTGAACATAGCAGTATCGACTGCGGTATGACTACTATCAGAATTTTGGGTAACAACGTTAATATTAAATAGAAAATAGTGTGCTATATCTGCTATAGTAATCTGCTATAACAAACCATTTTGAAAGCTGAAAACGAATTATATTTTATTGGCATTTTTTCAAATCCTATAACGTTAAGCAGAAATGAAACGGCAGTCATCTGAATTTTGTGTTAGAATGCTGGAAATTTCTATAATTTGTTGCTACTTTTTAAACAACATTTATAATATACGTATAGTAATGATTTATTTAAGAATCTGCAAATGATAAACCCATTTTATTTATAATATTCAAAGGAAAACCACTGTTTATAGTCTGTAATAGTTGGTTTCTGAATGAAGCAGTTAAAAATGCAGAATATGCTCTTTTATTTACAAATATTTAAAAAATTAAAATAATGTAATTAAAGTTTCGAATTCTTGATAAATATTGGCCAAACATTCATAAAAACAACAGACGCATATCAAGGTGGATATCATTCCAATAGAAATTAATTCCAATACATACCCAATGATAAGTAAACAAATTATATATATTTAGAAATTTAAATAACGGGCATGGAGAAAATATAAACTGTACTGAATTTAAAATGAAAGTAAAATATCCATCCTTAATCTAAATTAGATCTTTAAGATGGGACTAATAACCAGTCTTTCAGGTTGACAATTCAACAATGCACAAATAGCGGATTCTAAAGATGAATAAATAATTACTTATGGAACTCATTTCATTCCAATAAATCAGCTTTAATCTTTTTTAAAAAAATCCAAAACAGCATTAAAACTAAAAAATGTAAATGCTTTATTAGCTTCTTGAGCAGCAAGTTTTTTTTTATTTAACCCTGACCAGGTTAGGGTCGGTATTTAGTTATTAGAGGAAATCCTAAACTCGTGAAGTGAAATTTAATTAATTGTTTCATAAAGTAATGTATCCAGAAAGAAGTTTAATTAAAAATAGGATACTTTATGAACACTACTTAACAGAAAATAATGATAACGAACGAATTCCAACGTTTAATACGTCAAGTAGAACTTATTATATGAATCTTTTCAGACAGGATATTTCGGTATGGACACAATATTCTTGTTCCCGAGGTCAAGACGGTGGATGGTAAGAGAGAGAAGAAATAAAACAAAGAGAGCTTTTATTTGCAAAAGGAAGGATTAATTGGACAAGAACAAAGGAACAGGGAGACTGCTAGGTTTCCTTCTATTCTAAATTGAGCGAGGGAACATGGTTTTGAGATTAAGTATTCTTTCCGAGTGCCGCGTGAACCATATCCAATGCTGAAGCACAAGACAACGGTCATGTCACGAAACAAAAGAGAATCTACAGTTATGTTCGAATCTTTCTTTTTTTTTTTTTATCCTGTTGCTGTTGAATTTGTTTCTTCTCAATTTAAACGGAAATGGCTTTTTCCCCATAACTTTTTTACCTTCACGAGAAACAGATGGACTTCACGATTTCTGACTGGGGAAACTTGGTCTGGTATCCACTTTGATAAATATGACTCGGTCACTATTAAGAATCACAAAACTCAATCATGTATCCACATCATGATGATACGAAGGATGATCCAAAGAAAAGTTTACAAGCAGCAGTATTTGGAAAGTAGAAATTGTGGATGGGAATATTGTTACCCAAGTTGAAGACATATGGCGTTAGTTGTCTTAGATTGATCGTTCGAAGAGATGGTGCTAATATTGAGACCTGAAACAGTAACAGTAATGTCAAGGTATCTAGAGAAGTGGTCTCGCACATAGATGATAGGATTTCAATGGCCCATCAGACACTGGCAAATAGTTGAACAAGAGCGAAGCAATGAGTAGACAACAGGTGGCGAAATGGCGGCGTTGTTTTGAAGCGGGCAGAGAGATAGCTGGAAATGTTTACGTGGGAAATCTGGATTCAACCCGCACACAGCCCTGATTTTGCTCTCAATGAATATTTCCTTTTCCCGGCTTTGAGGAAACACTTATCGAAACAAGGTTCATATCAGACGGTGATGTTCAAAAGAGGTGCCGAGAGCTGGCTCAATAGCCAGGACCTGATTATTTGCCAAGATTGGTGAAACAAAATGGTCGCAACAAGTTTGGTGATTCAGTGTAGAGAAGTGACCGTCACATTTGTCTCTTAATTATCATTTGTATGCTGTGCTTTTATTGTTAATAAAGCATTTTTTCTTTGCTATGTAAACTTTTTTTTTGGATCACCCCTTGTATTTGAAGGGCAAAGAGTTCGTCGTAGAATTGTTTTTCATTCCCCAACATTTAATTTAAAATTTTAATTGGATTCTCCAAGTATGGTTAAAAAAATATTTGAATACGAATTAGAAGAATGATTACCTTTATCAGATCACATAAAATTTTGTTTCATCTAGATTCAGTTCAAAATTTACAACGGGTAAAGAATAAATCATTTTTCCGTTAAAACTTTATAATCAACTATAAAATTAATTTTTTAAAAAGATTAAATTTATCTGCATTTTTGATAAATGATCACAAAATTCAGAGCACAATAAAAAAAATCAGTTTAGGAAATTTCCAAACGATTTCAAAATGAAAATTGGAATAATTAAACAATTTATAATCATTATTATGCGAAATACTTAAAAAAATCAGAGTAATTTATAGATGATAATTAAAAGAATAACCAAAAATAAACGGAAATTTAAAAACAAACAACAGGTATTAAGAAAAGGCTTACATGTCTATTGATACATTTTAACTTAAAAAAGCTATTTATTACATTTATTTCAATAAAAAAAAATAATAAATCGTTTTCAAATTTGAAATGAAACGATACAAGCAAATGATTTAAATTCCCAGCACATTGACTGGTACTTAAACGAGTTTCGAAGCTCATTTAAATTCACTGAAGGAATATCACACATTACGATTTAGTCATATGTTAATAACGAAGCATCCCCCCCCCCTATCTTAGCATTCCATTGTTCCATAGCTAAAATCAGCATTTAATAGAAGCTTCTGAATGTACGAAGAACAAAAGTTAGCACATTCCGAGCAGCCTATGCTCTTTCTATGAAGAGGATTCCACCATAGTCGAGTGCAGACAAAGGGCAATAATTATCTGTCTCCCATTCCTAACCCTTTGCCTAATTGATCCCAACGTTCATCGGCTCTGCTTGAGAGCATTAGCATGCTT
>JAPMOQ010055927.1:7684-28262 GCA_026543055.1 Argiope trifasciata
CTTAACAAACAAGGAATATATATATATATATTCCTTGTTTGTTAAGATGAGATTCTGTCATCGAATTTTCTTTATCTTCTCATGTGCAGAAAATTGAAATTATGCCATTCTTTTTTCAGCCATTATCTGATGTGCTAGAGATCTGAAATATTGCATTTTTAACTTTTTAATATCTATTTGACTTCGTTTTTTCAATTTAATCCAATTTTGTAACAAGAGACAACACTGATTTTCTTTGATGTTTTGTTTGCTTTTAAGGTAATTGAAGAATTTTGATTTTTTTTAACTGCTTGTGAAATTTAGTTCTGGTGTAATGCTTTGTTTGCATTCATTTTTGAACTGAAATCCCCCCTCATCAACGTTTTGCCATCTTCAGATAAGTTGTGCAGATATGTATAAATAAGAATTCTAAAAAATGTTCTCCCAATCAAAGTACTTCATTTAAAAGTTTCCTGAACTCAATTATCAGTTAATCAATCAATTTTATGAAACTGCAGTTCCATAGCGGTGACAGCAGTTGGTAGTAAATATAAGAAAAAAATTATCTCAAAATTCTATTTATTTTTAGCAAATAATTATAAATTAGAAAATTTCTACAATTAATACACTAACAAAAATATATTATTTAAAAATGTTGTATAAAACTACTTCTATTAAGTTAGATATTCATGCACATGCGGCAAATTTTTCATTGTGCTTTAGTATGCTTATGTAATAAGTTCACATGCTTGGGTAATATTGTATGCTTATGTAATAGGTTCAAAATTGGAGGATAATTTCGTAACTGTTCTTAAAAAGTTAACATAACGGCAGATACCATGAATGCCTAATTGCAACGATTTTCAATTAAATATCCTGGAAGAGCTCTGTTCAGCGTTATAAAATTTTCTATTTTTCATTGCATAAGCCTTTCAAACGTTTTAAAATGATACACAGGAAAAAGATTAAATCAAAATGAGTAAAAATGAAAATTTATGACTATTTTGTTTGAAGAATGCAATGTAGGCTCAATCTCAAAAGAATACTTCAGGTCTCCCAAAACGAATTTTTCTAATGTCTCTTTGTATAATTAAGGAGATTCTATTGTAGATACTTGCTCAGTTTATATCTATCACGATCAAAGTTTATGGGAAGCTGAAAAATTGTTCTCAGTTTTTTTATTGCGAAATTATCGTTATAATGTCCTTGTGTTATAATTTAGTTATTATATCTTTTCTTGTATTGTTACGTGTTTTCTTACATATGATATGTATACATGTCTACAACGTCTATTGTTTGCTTTTAACTTTTTTTCTTACAGTGTACTCTTATAAAGTCTTTTGATAATTTACCTTTCATTCAAAAACCATAAGGGAAAATTATCTTTCGGATAAGTAAATTTTTAGACTGCTTTCTTGATAAAGAGTCAAAATGTATCGCAGATTTGAATGGATATTGAAGTTGGCTGTCAAGGCCAGAAGATTTGGCACTGAATATCTTTGAATATTGCTGTAATGTATTTTAACAAATAAAGTATTATTTGGTCATATATAATTTTGGTGTGTAATCTTAAACTGTTTTAACTTTCCGATTTAGAAAACAAATGAGATTCATTGGATTCACTATGTGAGAACACAAGTGAGATTCATTAGATTCACTAAGTGAGAAAATGTCTGCAGTAACCATACAGTTAAAATAAACGATGTGAATAAAACTCAATAAAAAAAATATTTCATCTTCTAAACTGGCAAACAATAAAAGGTATTTTGTTTTATTATTAACAAAGGGAAAATAAATCATTTTGTTATTAATTGCTCTTTTACAGTCTCCAAACTCTAAAAAATTATTTTATTTCTACTGATTGAAAATTAATTTATCCGTGACTTGTAAAAATGAAAACTTCAAAAATGTTACTTGATTAGAATAATTATAAAAATTTGTAAACATAATTTGATTTGAATCGTTATAAGAATTTTTTTAATATTTGTGACATTTTTTCTTTTATTTATTTCAAAAAAGAAGGAAATGCATAATATTTGGTAGGTATATGCCATCGAAAACTTTTATTAAAAGAAATAATAGGTTTTAGTCGGTGATAAACTATCTCTAATGATCATTTCCAAACGCTATTAAAAGAACAGAATTTTTCGATTTAAAAAAACCTCTTCAATCATTATCTTCGGACAGATCAGAAGATCACAAGTGACTGAATAACTATCAACAGATAAGTCAAACGTAAACTCATCAGATTTATTGAAATGGAAAGAAACTCCATAAAATAAAATTTTCTAATCTTCTAAACTGTCAAAGAATATAATGTATTTTGTTTTCGTTATAAAAAAGAAGAAAAAAACTATAATCTTTTGTCATTCATTCGGCATTTTCCAGCCTCCAGAAAATGATGTTATCAACTTGTACTGGTTAAATTGTCTAGTGATAAAAATGTAACCGACAAAAATATTATTTGCTTAAAATGAGTGATTAATATTTTCAAGCCATAATTTAATGGGGATCGCTATTAGAAAAATTTAAGATTTATATCTTTTTCCTGTTACATACTTCAAAAAAAGTCTACACAGTATTTGGAAGTTATATGCCACTTGAAACAGCTACTGAAAGAAATAAAACCTTTTCTGAGTGATCAAATATCTCTAATGATCAAATCTGAACGCCCTTAAAAGAACAATTTTTGGATTAAGAGAGCATCTGCAATAATTATCATCAAATAGGTCAGGAGTTCACAAGTGACTGAATAACCATCTGCGGATAGGTCAAAATGCTAACTCGTCTGATTTATGGAAAGGAAAAAAAACTCCATACAATAAAATTTTCTAATCTTCTAAACTGTCAAAGAATATAATGTATTTTGTTTTCGTTATAATAAGAAAGAAAACTAGAATCTTTTGTCATTCATTCGGCATTTTCCGGCCTCCAAGCCCTCAAAGAAAGTGATGCTATCAACTTGTGCTGATTAAATTGTCTAGTGATAAAATGTAATCTACAAAAATATTACTTGAGAAAATATTAGATTTCGTGAAAGGAAGAGTTGTTAGAAGAGGGATAACACTTCGGGAACGAATTTCCGTCAAGATAGCTAAAGGGTTGTAGAAAGAAAAAAAGTGAGAAAGATGAAAATCCGATTGGGAAGAAAAAGGAGAATCCGCCGACTTTTGAAGAAATCCCTCGTTTTTCATTCTATGTGAAAGAAATCTCTAACAGTTCGGGTAAGTAGCCAAAGTTACCAAGCAGAATACGTTGTTAAGTTTCCTTACTTTGTTGTTTAGAAAGAAGAAGCACTTTCAATATTAAAAGCGGCTTAAAAGAGCGAAAGAAATACTGCTAACAAAACTAAAAAAATAAAACTCAATGAAACAATGCTATCGGATTTATCTCATTATCACCAAATGAAGTTTTTTAAAGCCTTTTCTCTTTATCGCTGCTTCCTTTCTGCGTTTTTTTAAACTGACATGAAGTCACGAAATAAATTCTTTTTGCCTGAGTTAATAAGAATTTTTACTTCAACGCGTAGTGGATTCGGTTGTTGATATTTTTTTCCGGATGCAATTTTAAATGAGTATCCGAAAGCTGTTTATTTTTATGCCAAGTTTACAAAAATCTTTCGAAAATTAAGATTTTTTTTCTCTCTCTAATTGTCGAAGAAAATAAAGTAGCAAAGGGATTAATTAATAGATACATCATGACATAGATTTTTAAAACTCGTATTGTGTATTTTATCTTTAAATCAAATGATTCTTTGAAGACTATCAATAAATTATTTTTTAGGCAAATGTTTTTTTTTTTGCTTTGAAAATAACTGAAATTAAAAAAATCAGTAACACTATATCTTTTTTTTTTCATTTAAGATCTTTGTATATTTACATAATTAAATTTTACTCTAATATAGCATCAGAAAGCTGTCAAATATCATGTTTCTAACAGTATATTTGGTAGCTGAGGATTAAAAGCTTTTTTGTGTGTATATATAAACACAGGATAGTTATAATTAAAGTTCCACTTGAAATTGTCATAAAGGGAAACTACTGGACCAAATATTATAAAACTTGGTAATAGTTAAAAGAAGGTCATGAAAATTTCTTTTCGACCAAAAAATGTTCAAATACCCTCTAAAAGGGAAATGACACTATATGCAATATTATTAAACAAAATAGCTCATGAGAACTTGTTTAATTATTTAAGATACGTTTGATCCTTTCTGAAACGTGTTATAAAGCATGTTTAAGGTGGCGATCACCATTTTTTAAAAGCAAGTTAAATTTCATTACTGCATTCTCAAAAATAGCTTTCAGCATATCGGGAGGAATGTCACACACATGTAGCTGTATCGTATCTTTCATTTTCGCTATATTGTTTATACTATCAACACTAACAATACTTTTGAGATAACACACAGTGAAAATGATTTGTAACACATTTCAGAAATGATTAAATATATTTTAAATCGATTTTTTCATGTCCCATTTTGATTAACAATGTTGCTAACAGTGCCATTTTGTACCTGGTGGAGATTTCTTGAACTTTTTTGGCAGAAAAAAATTACCATGACTTCCTTTAAATTATTGTTAAGTTTGATACCATTTAATCCAGTAGTTTTCTTTTTATGATTATTCAAAAGTGGAGCTTTAATTATAACCACCGTGTATATTATCTATTTGGTATTTGTTTTGCTGTATATTTATTTAGATATATATACGCATTGTCAAAGGATTTTTTCCTTTGAACTGGCGAGGTTATTTGACAGTTTACGAGAACTGAAGATAAGATATAAGTTGACAAGTAGGGCAAATAAATTGAGATGTAAATCTGGGTGATTGAGGGGCAAAGAACCAACACAAACCATATTGTTGAACTATAAATAAGTTCGAATAACCATTTTAGTAAAATTATAAACTATTTATTGTTTATATGTTAATCTCTACTTGTTAAAATTCGTTTCACTGCTTCACAACCATTATCAAATTGTGCATGAAAACAGATTGCTGCCATTCCCGAGAAAAATGCCACTCTTTACCAATGATTTAAGCTCCAAGAAACAAACTTCACTAACAAACAGGATAAAAAGAACAGTAGATTTATTATAATCTTTTTCGTAATTTGGAATTATCAAAAATATTGACTTCATAATGTGAAGTATTATCTTATCGAGCTCGGTCACCCGCTGGTATGCACTAATATAAGTTTTGATCCAAAATTTCTAAGTCAAGATATTTGATAATTGTGAATTTCGAAGTACGATATAGTAAAGCTTAGCTTTATAATGTAAAGCACACACACATTTGCGAATATCATCAATTTTTAATAATGAGTTTCGTAATTCAGAAATTTCAAAATTCTTTACATTATAATGTAAAATATGCATTTATAAAAGCTTCGACTCAAACATTCTGCTCCACCACTAATATTGTATTTTGAACTTCTTTTCAAAATAAAATAATAAATTTCTAAGGTTTTAAAGCGAATTATACGCCAAGTCGCATGGAGCAATTAAATTATATTGCAACTTTATTGAACTTTGTAAATACATAAAACTATTGCTGATCTGAAGATTTTCTTGCCTTCATTGCGAATTTAACTATCTGGCTTACTAACAAATGAATCTGACAATCATTATAACTTTGACTTTTCCCACTAAACAAAAATATCAATTAAGATGCTCCTATAAATTAATACAATATCCTAGGAAGTATTAAAACAATCAGGATTAATGGACAAATTTGAGGGATTCATAAAGATCAAATTCTTATTTAACAACAATATCTTTCATATCCCAGCAGCTACAATCGTGTGCCGTCGTTAGTTTTAATAAACAGTTTATTCGGTTTAGACAGGTCCCTCGTCTTACTATTACGTTATTTCAAGAAAAAAAAATTCTGCACCGGAAAAATTGTTTATCAAGTAAGTATTTCAGAAAATAAAAAATAAGTTAATCTTTACTAATAAATTATAGAGATAAATTAATTGAGCAATAGTCATCATAATATTATTCAATGTTAACCCACTGGCTGCATAACATTTTAAAATCACTATTTAGATGCGACGTTTGCAAATAAGTTCAAATATTTTTCTAAGAAAGGGAAATGATGTTATATGCTACACATAATAATATAACAAGAATTTATAATCGCAAAAACAAATATTCTAAAGTGTTAAAAACACAAATGAGCTGATTGCCAACTCACGGAAACTGCAGGATACGTAACTGGAGGGTTAAATACGTAACTACATCAAGTTTTCAAGAATTGAAACAATTACTTGATACATTGTGGTTCTAAAATATCATTAGAATTTTCAGATAAGATTTATTTGTTATTCATAAGTAGTTAATATAACTTTTACTGCTTTTATTAAATTCTTGTAATTCAGTTGATGAAAATCAGTTAATTGTGTAATTAAACTAATTGATAGAATACTAATCATCTTTTCATTTTTAAACCCATTTTGCTTAAAACTTCATCAGTTTCAAGATACTTAATAAGAAAATGAATAATTATCTTTGTTAGTTCATTTTATTATTTAAAATACGTTACAATCAACAGCTTTAGGTTTACGACTTTTATTGAAAGATATCGTATACACGCAATAATGCAGATTGCTAAAATATAATTATTTCAACTGAGACTGATAAGAATATATATACACATTTTGCTTCAACCACGTAAAATCTAGAAACTAATTCCAATTTAAAATATTATAACATTTATTGACAAGAAATTAATGCGAAACCAAAATATTACAGAAAGCGTTTAACAAACCTGTAAACTTTCTGTAAATAAACATTACAAAAATAATAACCATTGATGCAAACAAATTAATTTATAATGCCCAAATGATCGAAATTCTATCTGAGTTTGCTTATTTAGCTTAAAACTGAAAGCAGGGAACTGCGAATATAATATTGAGTTTAAACGTCAAATTTGACCAATAGGCCATAATTAACCTTAAAGTTTTGTGAGAGATGGGTTTAGTGTCTCTTAGAGTTAATAATAACTGTGTATTGCGATTTATCCCTGAAGGGTTATTAGTAAAGTTAGGTAGGGTGCGTTTATCTTGTATACTTGTAATCAATACAGATAGCTAATAACTAATTAAAGAATGTCTCCTAAAACGCAAAGCAAATCATTTGACTAGAATTATACCGAACTTATCCTAGAATATTTTAGGATGTGTATTACAAATCCTTCCATAATTCACCAGTTGATTTAAAAGTGCGTCGAGTTTTCTCTACCACAAAACGTTATCAAGGGAATGAAAGTACTTTTCATTTAAATGGCTTTTCAACCTTGTTTAGATTTATAAAGATGCTACTTTAAAACTTTGAAAATTTATATGACATGCTTTATGTGGTTTTGTATCTCATATTAATATGCATTCGCTGCATATAATTTATATGTGCTAATAAACTTGCTATTTGTAAATATATGTGTAGATAAATTTTAAATAGTTCATACTTTTTAACTTTTCAGATATTATTTTTGGTTCATAACAAACATTTCTCTCGAAAATAATATGTTGTAAAGAGCTATAATGCAAAAAGCATCAATTTAGACTTAGAAAAACAGTATCTTTTTAAATATTTATACAGAAATATCACTACACAACACATATAATCTCAAAAATGGCCAACCAGAACTCATGAACTCTAGTTTCTAAGATATTACAAATGAAATTTCATCAAAATTTTTAATTATTAAACATAGTTCATGATAATAGCAACTGCATCAATCAACTATACAACTATCTTGCTTCATTTATCAGTTTTAGCATTATCCTTATTTATTCCCTGTTTAAAAATAGATTTCTTTAATACATCTTACGCACTGTTACAAACAACATTAGTAATAGTATATAGAAATGCTTAATATTATATATAACATTTTATAAAATAAATAAGAATACACTTATACTTGAGCAAAAAACAATTTTTGATTCTCATTTGACAGCTATCAAAAACATAAAAGCCATTATAGTTTACTTATCTTTTCTGCAACGTTTAACTTGGTTTCTAAGTCATACCATAAAACCTTTTTAAATTAATCCCATGTGCGGAAGTTAAATGGAATGTTAGGGTTCTTTAGATCTTCATTGTTGGTTATTGCTATTATCTGAAAAAAAAGCAGCATCATAAATATAATTGTTATTTTAAAAAATCAGAAATTGTAAAATCAGTTTTATCGTGAACTTATTGCTAATTTATCAGCTTAAGCAAAGAATGGCCTTTAATAAATCTAGAGAATAAATAAGCGATTTTTATATAACTTTTCCTTAACAATGTGTTAGTTTAGTTTATCGCATTTACAGTGGTGTGGTGGCCAAATTTGTGGCCACTTTTGAAAATTTTATATTATCTAAATTTCTACGCTTATAGAAAATGTAACTTTTATCAAAATTCAAACGATTGCATGTCATTTTAACCCTCCGTTAGGCGCGCGACTTTTACTGACGTGTTTAAGCGCGCGGTCTACACTCGTAGACGAAATTTATTTACTGTTTAAAATGCAATAAATAAAATTTCTGGATTAAAACTGATTCATACTTTTCTTTTAAGTATTTTAAAAGGTAATTAAGTAATTTAAATAAACTTTATTACGTTATTAGCAGTTTTTACTCGCAATAAAATCTTTTTATACATTTTTAAGGATTATTTTACATTCAAAAGTAAAAATTAAATAAAATAAACAAAGATTAAGCAAAAATTAATTTCTTGAGTTCAAAAATCAAGTAAAAGGGCAATATTTACAAACAGCATTTAGAAATAATAAAATGAAAATCTTTTTGATCATTTCACAAGTTTTTGTATTTTTAGTTATTCCCAACACGAGACACACACATGTCAGCCATTTGTTCTTAGCGTGCAGACTGGTGGCATTTGCAGCAATCTCGCCTGGAAGACTTGTTTCTTCTCGTACATATGCTGCGACGTCCCACATAATTTTCCCCTTAGGACTTTCCATAGGTTGTTGAGTTTCTTCAAGACCTAAAAGGACAGTTGCACGTCTTCTAATTTCCACAGGCAGTCCTTTCAATGTTGATCTAAATTGTATTTGTGGCCGTATTAACTCCCATGCAAACGATTCAATAAATTTTCGTCTTTTTGTTTTATTTTCTGGATTATTTGACTTAAACACAGAAAAGGCATTTATAGCAGATATGTTCAACAAATCGTAGAAAATTACCATATGCCATCGCCTGGAGTTCCTTGCAACATCATAACTCCGACACATTTGATCTACTAAGTCTACGCCTATTTTAGTTTTATTGTAAAAGGTTTTTTCCGTTTTTACTTTTTCTTCCATTTCTGGATCAATTGCATCGGCGTGGCGCATACTTTCCAGATCCTCTTCAAATTCATCCCCAGATTCTTCCATTTCTTCTTCGCTTGACAATTCTTCAAGCCATTTCATCCACACTTTCGGATGCCTTGAAGTTTCAACACGGCGTCTTTTACTTTGCGACATTGTTTATTTTAAAATCAAACACACTAATGCATTAAAATAATCAAACATTTTAACTTTTGCGTTTTAAAGCGTGAAGAAGCAAAATTGCAATCTGATTAAAATTGTGACGTAATTAGGCGCGCGGTCTACAGTCGTAGACCAACCGAAATCTTCGGTAAATAAACTAGGCGTTTGCACTTGCTAACAAGCGAAACGACACTGGCGGTGTAAAACAGTGTATTTAGAACAGCTACTGAGAAGGAAGTGTCTGCTCGAGCCATATATTAAAAATTATGTTATGTAAAAAATACCTGGTCTACGATCGTAGACCGCACGCCTAACGGAGGGTTAAAGAGAGTTCAATGCTAATTTCAATTTAGAAAAAGCAAAATTCAAATATTTGGTATACAAAAAAGTTGAGTGGCAATAATTATCGAGATAGATGCTGATGACTGCAGTGAGTTATCAATACTTAGTTGGGTATCTAATTTTTATTATAGCTTCACACTGATGTTTCATTGAGCTGACGGGAGTTTTAAGGTCTTATTTCGTTAATGCATGATGGCAGGAAATAAATATAGCCTTAATTAATTCTCTGATAATTGATGAAAGCTATTTATCCGCAGGAGGTTTCAAACAGTGCCACTAGTTTTCAATAATTTTTAGTTCAGGACTTTTTCAAGGCCATGATAACAATTCATTGCTCCTTATACTTAACAGCTCTTTCGATATTTTTCTATGTGGCAAGGAATTAAAACCTGATGAAAAATAAATTATGTGTTGTATGTTAATAGATCACTGATGGAAGCTGTAAATTTTTGCTCTAGAATTGTGCCATTGCATTTTACTGCATATAAAGTTTTATCGATAACATAAAGCAGATCAATATCGTCTACTGACATGCATGACTAAATCATAACACTGACTGAGTTTTTTATAATTGTATAGATGCAGTCTGAATGTAGATCTTCGCTTATTCTATATTTTACCTTTTTTCGCCATCAATATGCTGGTTTCATTACTCTGTATAACTTGTGACCACTGATTGTCTGTGCAATTAATGCTTTTTTTCCCTCTGTAATCTTTTTTTAAAAACACTGTAAATTTAGATGAGGATTTTTTTTCGTTCAATTCTACTTCTTAGTCCAACATCTGAAAAAGGTCTTCTGGTTGTTCTTGAACTGACATAAATACCAACATCATTCAATTGACTTCCGATGGCTGCTGATGACATTCTTCTATCTTGAAGGCATAGTCTTTTTATTTTTTTTTTTATCAACATATTTGGTACACTTTTTTCAGCCATTTCCTACTTTGTTTTTTACTAAATTTCTCTTATGATATCGTGAACAAAATTATAGAGCTCCAGATGTAGCCACTGAACCATCCACATGTCTTGCAATTTAATCATAGGGAAACCACATTCATATAACACAATCTTATTTCTCTTTCTAGGTGCTAAATATATTCTTTTATTTGATACCATTGCTTCTTCACTAAATATTAAAAATATTTACAAAACTTTCAACTGTACATTGAAAAATTTAACGAAACTTCTAACTTGAAATTTCCTTACATAAAAAAACAGTCTTTCTTCTACAATGAAATGCACAAAAAGGACTTGTTCCAACTTTAAACATGATGTCAGCTTTTGCTAGCAGTTAGTAACATTTGATTGGTTCCAAGAATAAGAACAGCTTAGGAAAGTTATGATTGGTCAGGAAAGTTAAAAATTATATCCACTTCATCACTGCATTTGTTATACAGATTAGAGTAAGAATAACTTTCTTTGTATTGAAATATTTGAATTTTACTTTTTGTATTAAATTTAGCATTAAATTCTCTTTAACATCATATGTAAGTGCTAACATTTTGTGAAGTTTAACATTTTCTATAAGCATACACAGTTAGAAAACATAACGATTTTCAAAAGTGTCCACAATTTTGGAAGCCAGTGTACATCAAGTTACAAAGCTATTTCCCGGAAAGCCATTGCGGATGTTCCTCATAATTTTGAACTATTATCAGATAAGGAGGACAAAATCTGAGGCAGCTTGACCTTTCTGAAATGTTTGGAGACTTTTTACCTCTAACGGATTCAACGTGCAGCAGACGCATTTTCATTGCACACTTTTAAAAGGAGTTGGGCTTCGGTCACTTGGCTCTCCAATTCCAATGTCAAAACTTTGTTGTCATACTTCCTCTATATTGCAAACTATAAGCCTGAGGAAGGCAAGAAGTTATAGATGAATTTAATCATCAATAATTTCGAGGAGTATGACAATACATTCCTAACTATAAATTAGTTGCTACCGGACATCTCAAATTGATACATGTAAGAGCAGAGAAAAATCTGTAACTATTGTTATAGTAAAACATAGTTACGGTGAATTGGTAAAACGTCCAACAGGTTCGATAAGTAATAAGAATGCTTTATTTTACAAGAAGCAAGGTAATAAAACTCCAATTCAGGGTTCAATAAAGAGATATTTCTGAATTCAACAAGTAGGAAATTATTATTAAGCAATCATAATAATACAAAGCTCTCAAACAGAGCTCGAAGATCATCAATATTCCATAAAGTGACTTCACTCAATTACTTGCTAGAGGCTCACTTTTCCAAAGAGAGACTTTTCTCAACTCTCATCCCCCTCTCTATCCCTCGACCTTTTATAGTTTCTTTGACCGGTTAGAGGAGTCTTTACAGTTAGCTAAAATTTCGATTCCTAATGGAGATATCTCCAAGGCATTTGAATATTCTGGATACTTAATTTTTGGTGTCCAAGTAAATTCGCCATCAACATGTCCACAAGGTCAGGGGTCAATGATTCGGCATCCAATATAAAATCATCTATAAAACTATAATCTGTACTAGGATATTTATTACGCATATAAGCCATATTATAAATGTTCAACATTAAAGATATGAGGCATGCTTATATTGGACCTTAGGCATATATATGGCTCTGAGTTTCATTTAAAATGTCGTTAAAGTACAGTCCATCCCCCCCACGCTGATCGTTTATTTTTTTTTAATCTGCCATCAGTTTCCTTCTATAGGAAGCCTTTATTTAAGAAGAATCCGTTTTTTTTCACATGAATCTCGGAAAAAGAATGAACTACCGCTCCTGCCATGATCCTCGAAAATACAGATGATTGTGAAAACGAGGACAATGATAAATCTTTGATTATCTTTTTACGAAAGCGCCTATGTCTGCCAGTAGTACCTGCTGCTGTGAAATATAAGTCAAAATCTAAGTTCACTATGTTTAGTACATAAGTTTCTTTGTGTAGTCTACCACCAACGGATACCGCTTTCGGTAGTGTTTTCTTTGTGTGGCCATACTTTATATATTTCAGCTCACTTAATCTCTAAAATATGGCTGCAGATATTTCGGACATTTCAAATACTATACAAATTATCTTGAGTTTATGCTTATGCAATATAAATCTTTAAACAATGTTGTTTTTAATTTTATTTTCTCACATACGAAGTGTATAAATTATTGAAATTGTTAAAATATTTGCACTCGACATTTTGACGAATCCTCTCGTCCCTGACCACTACGAATACGGAAAACATGTTATTTAAATTATGTTTATCTATTTGTGAACATATTACTAAGAAATACTTTAAGCTTAACGAATGAAATTCGGCATTTATACTTGCCTTTTGAATTTGGATATTTCAAGCAAACTGTTATTGAAATCCGTACTGAAGAAGTCTTGCTGTCCGATGAAAAATTTTGATTATTATAATACAAAATTATTAAAATGAATAAACTGTAGAGTACAAATTGATTATTTGAAGTGCAGGTCAGTAATGAATTTTGTACCAAACTCGAAAAGGGGTTAACGTCTTTCGGTCTGTAATTTCTAATGATTATGAACGCGTTAAGATAAAAGCTCAAATCCCAGTTAATAAAAGTTGGTACACAGTTTTAGCATCTAAACAATATAACCTTATTATATTCTGAATCAAGTCAAGTCAAATAGTTGACAGTTTGTCAGTGAGCACCTTCGTATGCATATGAATAGAATTCTCAAATGATATAATAAACAAAATTTGGTGCGTGACCTTTTAATTTCAATTATATTTCTATGTCGAATTCTGATTTCAATCCGTCAGGAAACAAAGGAGCTAAAACATATATTCTGCTTTCTGACATTTATGTATTAACCGTATCCCAATTTTTCATCGCCAAAGATCGAATGCTATGGACTTGTAATTATAAATTCTCAATTGTATACGGTTAAAAATACACAAGTACTGATTTTTTATATTATATTACAAAATTATCATATATGTAACTCTGAAAATACAAGGAGAAATAGTGGTGTTACTCGCATTTCTCAAAATTCACAATTTTATGCAAGTTTGGAGAGGAGAATAAAACATTTATTAGTCAGTATGCTAGAAAGTTTCGGGGACGCCATTTCCACTGCTTATTTTGAAATTTTATAGAAACAAGCAAAAATAAACAAGAGAAAATATGAGGCGATTTAAAAGCAAAGGTTTCAGGTTTACTGATCTTTATGTACTGTCTTTTAAAGATGTAAGATCTTTATGTAAGACAGATTGAGAACAAGCTGGAAAGTGTTTTGAAGTGAAGATACAGAATGCATAACGGCTAAAAGCTTAGCAAATAAATATTCTTATACACTCAAAATGTACTAGAAACTATTTTTAAAAGAAATGTGCAAAATGTGTAAAAGAAAAAGACATTATAATAAAACTAATTCAAAAGATAGGTGAATTCCCATCCCAAATTAATGTTTTTACAATAGCTCCATTTTATAAAAAAATAATGACAGACTACAACTACTTATTTTGCATCGTATGTATTTTATTGACTAAATGATGAAAAACCAGAAATTAGTTACTTTTCATACCTATTTTTAAGTCATATCTATTTTCAAGCTGAATCATTTTGTACAGAATCAGCCAAGAATTGGTTAAATAATAAAATGCATACATGATACACAATCATACAAGAAAATGTATGCAAATGAACCCCATTTAGTCCATTCTAATAGTGGTACAATAAATAATTTCCCAAAAAATGAGATATACATACGCTTCCATATGAAAGTTACAGTAAATGACAAAAAATATATATTGCTTGTGATTTTTTTAGTCAGTAAAGGTTTTGTTGAAGGTATTACGAAATTTTAAATACGATGCATATATCGGTATTTTGGTTAATTTTGGTGAAATATGCTTGCCATACTAGCATCTTAAACAAAGTTTCACTTTTTTGCAACCCAGAGATGTTAGGTTATGAAGTTTGAATTTAACTATTTAAGCTATGCCCGGTTTAAGCTATATACAAAAACTAATTTAATTAAGAGAAGTGCACTGATTCCTAAGTTTCTTCGAGGAAGGCAACTGGAATGGTCTAAACTCATCTAAAATATTGATATTTTCATTTTAATAAGTCTGCTATGTTTAGACACTGACATTTTGAACTTTTTTAAAATTATGAATTGAAAAAAATTACTATGACAGAAAAGATTTGGGGACTGAATAAAAAATTTAGGCATACAATTTTAAAACAATTAGTATTTTTAATAAATTTCCAATAACTTAAAATTATTCTTAACATATTTAGAGCATTTTTCCTGTAAAACATTAAACTGTAGTAGCTTCGAAATAAAATATTGAGACATGATTAAGCGATACATCTTAAATATTACATTATTACTTTGGATAGTTGTAATTCTAATGATGAAATTCTAACTCTGTGCATGAAATTGACAAATTAGTTAATGTTTAAATAGTTACGTTTCTAAAGTATTTAATACATTTGAATATAAAAGGTTTATGGTATTTTTCAGAAGAGCATTGTATTGATAAATATCGATCAAATAACTCATTATCGGTAGCCTCTCAAGTAGGGTATCAAATTCAATTTTCTGGACTCATGAATATTCACTTCCATAACCCGTCATTATAATCATACCCTTAATTTATTATAATATATAGTTATGAACATAATACATCCCTCAAGCGTGATAAATGACTTGCATTATTACCAACCATTGTAAAATCATGCATATAAATTCAAGCGTTCTTTGTAGTTCGTAATAAATCATTTTTATAAATGCTTACACATAACCACATTGCATTTTTATCTCAAAGAAATATTTTTAATTTTATTAATACTTTATAAATAAACGATGTTTAAAAGCTTATTACACCCATAGTTTCTTCCTTTTGTTCTTTAAAATATACAAAAAGTAAATATTATGTACGTCAAAAATATCGACCTCGATGGGTTTTTCTAAATCTCTACTCTTCAAAACTCTTATTAAAAAAACGTACATTTTTTGAATAATGCCCGTGTATCTCTTAGAAGCTGTTTAAATACAGTAGCTCATAAACACAAAGAGGTACAGACCTGAAATTTGGTATGGGGTCTTCTCAAATTTGGAGTTTCCTTTCAAAAGTTTGGATGAAATCTGTTAATGGACGATCTGTTATTTTGCTCAACCATATCCAGGAGAGTCCAAATTTTCAAGTCACAGATTGATGAAGTTAAATATTGGGAATTTTTTTAAAGTTGCCTGTCTGTCTATAACGAGTGAAAATGATAACTAAACCTCAAAAGCTTATATTAATTAAATTTGACTTATAATGCTGTCACCAGCATTGTTGGTATGCTTGAAATCCTGAACCAATTCAGCTGAAAGGAAGAAATATAAGATCTATCCTCGCTTTTCTTCAACGTTATATAAAACATACCACTTTGTATTACTATAAAGAAACTTCGAGGAGAGAATATTTCTTGTTTTTGTACTGTCATAAATAACAGAGGGCGAATTGTTTATTTAAAATATTCTCTTATACATTCTAATAAAGGTGTTATCTCCTTCCCACATTTACATTAGAATGTAAGCCATAAATGCCGTGAGTGCTTTGAATTGTACGTTCCCGCACACGAGAATTTTGTACTGCGTTGTATAGAAACAAAAATCTGTACTTGTGCATTAATTGCATGACATTAGAAAACTGTAGTGACGAAATATCGATTTCACTGTAAATCTGGAATCATTGTTTGGTGATTAATCGCTGGCGTATGGTTAATAAACATTTACCAGAAAATTGAATATATATTTTGTACACTTTTATTTCCCTATGTCGAATTTGAGGAGGATTGAAACTTGGGATCATTAAGTTTTCGAGTTTTCAAATACTTTCACCATGGATATTATGTATACCAGAATATAAAAATTGAGAAACTGAAGCCTTTTGAATAAGATAAATAAAAATGAACTAATTTCTATTGAGATTAAAATTACTTTATATATTGCGTATTAATGCGCTTCGAATAAAAGCTGTGTTTCTGTTTAAATCTTTGAATTGTAAAATAAACGAAATCGATAACATTTCTTCCTGCAAAAACCAGGATTAAAATTGGTTCTAAATAATTTTCACCGGTATATTTTTATATTAATGCATGAAGTATAAATTACATTTTACTCATACGGACAATTTGAAGTTATTTTAGGTCTTAATTTAATTATATTAATGATCCGTTTTACAGTAACACTAGGATTAATTTGAGACGAACCTAGTGATTTTGAATTCCATTCAAAATGAAGAAGAAGACGCCTCTTTATCATAAAGGACGGGGACATTTGGCCAACCTCTTTAGTTTTAGAGTGCACCAAGTTCACCATGGATCTTGGATGAATTTGGTTTTCAAACCAGAAGTCTCCGATATTTGAATTAGACATTTCCAAGGCAACTATAGTTCTTACATTTAAAGATGGTAAAATTTAATTAAGTCAGAATTTGAGGAGAGGATTTTCACTTGCTGAAACATAAGAAGCCAAAGATAGCCATTGGTAACATAAGATGGAATCTTTTGTGAATGAAAATCGCCGTAAGTACCGAAACTATGTTTTGGCATCAAAAATCAATATCAAGATTTTAAACCTGGTAAACAATTTAAGTACTCAACGCAATTTGAGTAGTTGAAACCCGTGTTCATGGAACACGTCAGTGAAGTAATTATGGCGATAAGTATAACCTGGTAAATAAATTAAGTGCTGTAATTACCTTCAAGGCCATTATCATTTTATCAGCTGTTTAGTACGTTATTGCGCATCCAATCAATAAATTATGTAACTTGAAACAGCCACAGAGCATAATGGGAGAGGAATTTTTTTAGAAAAAATGTTAGTAGATTATATACATTTGTAGATTGGAGGAAATATTGAAAATTGAATCAAAGCAAGTATCCGCATCTCAATAAAGCATAAAGGACAAAATTATCTGAAATTTATTTTTCACATTGTTCAAAATTTTCAGTTATGCAGCTATTGTACTTATCATATGCAGTTCTGAAAAATTCTGTGAAAATAGCATTCATTTAAATATATTTATAGTTTTATAATCAAAAGAGAAACTTCTAACAGGATGGAACGTACAAATGAAAAGCAGAAACCATCAAAAGAAATATACAAAGGATTTAATTATTGAATTAAAGCCTAAACGGAGAAGAAAAAGCGAAGAGTAACAAAAGAAAAAAAAGAACTCTTCATGAATAAAATGAGTAGGAGGATGCTTATATAACGCAGTCGCTAAGAATGCAAAATAAAACGCGACACTATGTGCAATGTATAATGTATATTCTATATATAATTCCGAATATTTCCATTAACGTACATTTTAGATAACAGTGGAAGATTTTATTACAAAACTGGTTCCCATAAATTACTTACAAAGTTAGTTGAATATATAAGATGTTTCGGCATTTTAAGACAAATGAATTAGAAAATAAGAATGTCTCTTCTTAAAGCGAACGAAACTGTCAAGGAGGAATGAGGGGAAAACGAACCTCAGTGATTTAAATTTCGTAACAAGTACTTAGGTGAAAATAATTGCCCATAAGAGAAGAATGATTTATGTCTTAAGGCCATTAATCCTACCTCCTACTTCTCGTGAATAGACAGATTTATTTGTGATTATTTTCAGCAAACTTCATAATTTTAAATTTCAATTATAATTACAATTCATGTATATGTAAATTCAGGATTTCAAATAAATTTTTAGTAATATTTCACCTAATTTTTAATCTTCTCAGTTCATTGTGTTTTTGATTGTCTGAAAAGGTAAGTACAAAATGCAAACGAACACAAGACTTCTAATACCCACAGGAGTGAATCTTTTTATGGGGGGGAATTTATGGTATCTTTTTATATGCTTAATACATTGAAGGATCTAGAGAATTCTGATTGCATGACGAAAGAATGCACAACACAGAGATCATAACATCACATCAAAAGTAGTTTGATTTTGAACTGTGGAATAATAGATATACGATTTGCTAGCTTTTATTTATCTCAAAGTTTACACTGTTTTCCCTTCTTACGTAAAAAAAGAGAAATTAGGGCAGTTATCAGGAATTAAACTTTATGTTGGAGCAGAAGCACAAAATAATTACCGAAAGATATAGACGGCGCTGTGGTAGAGTGTCGTGCTAAATTGTATACGCATTGGATTAACGCAGCCATAAAGGTGTAATGTTAAATGATACATTTAAATATCAAGAGGGAAAATTGTGCTAATCAGGATAAATATAAAAATATGTCAGAGTGGCAAAAAGAGGTAATCACACGGCAAAGTCAGGGGTACGAATCGCTCAACACATCTACCAAAAGTATGTAAAAGGCGCATCCAAGAAATGCGACTCTAGAACTATGGGTAAAAAAGGGTTTTACACGATATGGATGCAAGACGATCTTTACGACTTGTAAATGAAAATTACTTCTTTAAAAATGAATTGATGAATTTAGTGAATGAGATGCACCCCAAACTGTTAGCAAGAAATATATTTCAACGGGACTGGTATTATATCGGATATTTTATATTATTCACATAAGCACATAAAGCTGAGCTTCTTCAGTGGATCAAAAATCCCCGAATTTGGTTCAACAAATTACGGTTCTACCTTAATTTATATAATATTTGGCTTAGAGTAGCACCAAAGATTTTAACACTTACTGCGTAGAAATTCAATTCGGTTATGTTTGAATTTTCGTTTTTTTCTTGCAGTAGATATAACAGCCTTCATTGAAGTGGTCACGCAAAAAACCAGAAAGTTTATTGTAACAGTCTTGAAGGTCAGGTATTGTTCTGCAGTCAACATTTTCCAGAGGAGCATGTTACTTACTGACAACCTCATTTTCAAATTAACTAAATCAAAGTTTACAGAAATAGACGAATGATGTAATGAAACTTCAACTTCTCAACACACATTGGCTGGTCTACAAAATCATTCGACCTCAATCCTTCTGAAAATCTATATCTTTTGAAAAAGCGATTGAAAAACTAAAATCAGCATTTCGCAATTCGATGAATTTGCTTACTTTAATCCTCAGCAAGTGGTTTCAATTGTATGCGACGTGCCAGCAGAACACGTTGAATCTAGTGGACTCGCTTTCTTACCCAATTCAGGTGTTTATCAAAGCCAGAGATGGAATTGCATCGCATCAACTTAATATATTTATTATCTTTTAGTTTATTTAACATATCTAATTTTAGTCTAATAAGCTTATTTTAAAGATAAAGATGTAGTGAGATCACCTAATTTATTTTAATCCAAATTCATTTCATAATTTTTGTCTTAAATTAATTTATGGCCTTTATTCCAGTTTTTGTTCCAATTTTCTGAACCAAATCCTACTTTTAAAATTTAATTATTTCTAACATTCGCTATAAAAATTGATAATTATTGCGATTTCTTACCCTCCGAACGAAAAAATAAACCTATGCTTTCCTTTCAAAGATACCAAATATTGTCTTTTCTAAATCTACACTTGCGAAAGAAATCTCTTTTAAAATCTCTTTGTAAAATCACTCGGAGAAAAATCATGTTCACTTTGCTCTTCTATGGCGATGTAAACAAACGCGTCTCTTTATCAGCAATGTTCCACGTGCACAAAAATATTGGGTCGTTCGGAAAGTCATTTCGTATTTTTGTGTCAAAATGAAAAGAAATTTTCATTTAATGAATAAATTATTTATTAAATTATAAAATTGCCATTCTGGTCTAATACCTTTTGCCATTCTGGTCTAATACCTTTTGGTAATAACATGATTACACGCTCATAAAAGTTTTGGTCTTTGCTGTAAAAAA
>JAPMOQ010055929.1:0-25194 GCA_026543055.1 Argiope trifasciata
GTCGACATTTCTCGTCTTGTTGCATCTTTTTAATATAATTTATGTATATTGATATAGTCTGTGTATGTTATTTTATGCTTTTTCTATTTTATGTGGAAAATATATGAACTTAGATCAATTCTTTGTTTTTCTAACATTATGATCTCTGCCTACTCGGAATTTTTCGACATTTCTTCTTAGTATTATGATTTCTTTAAGATTGAATGAATTGTTTAACCAGCAGCCATATTGATCCTCTTCGATATAATGTGCTTCATCTTTTTGCTTCTTTTGGAGTGGTGCCGAAATTATCAATTTTTCTTGTTAAATAGGAAAGAATGAAACAAACCTGTTGCAGCTTCTCAATAAACTCTACTTGTCATCGGTGATGAAGGGAAATTGATCAAAGGAAGAATGATAAGAGTGTGAAATGAAAAATATAACCAAACTCTTGTTTAACACTGATCCACGATCCCTTCTCACTGAAGGATGTGATCGCCTATTTGGTTACAGAGTCTGATTCGGTGTTGAATGAAGATTGTTCTTTCATCGAAATTGTATGAATATGCTGTGTACGTCATTTAAATAAAATTTCTTTTAATTCCTTTTGCCTCTGATTCACTTGTAAGCCTCGTTCGGTTCGAAAACCTCGAATCGTTTAAAAGTAATTTGAGTTCATTTTTAATTTATTTGAAGTGTTGCTTGAACAATCATGTACGTCAAAAGCTCTTGTGTGTTGTAAGAATTGATAAATGCTATATACCTATCATTGGGAAAAATGGCAAGCATCTAGTGTGAAATTAAAAAGAAGACACAAATACCCCCCCTCCCCGAAAAAAGAGGAAACAACTAATAATGATAAAAAAAAAGTCCTATTTAATTTTGGAAACCAGTAATTATTGTACCGTAATTGCAAATTTTATTTCTTTGCTCATCAATAGTTTTGAAAAAGAAAAATATTGAATGGTTATTAGGATGCACGAAGATAGCTAAACTGTGCATTGTTTCTGTTTTTCCAATAAGAGTCAATGGTGCAATATAGCCAAACATGCTCTTGCACCAAAAAGAATACTACATAAAACCTCAATAGGAGTCAATGGTTAAAAGGCATAGGTATTGGAATAGCAGGAGTATTCCACCCAGTATTATTTCGCATACATTCTTATAAAACGGGGTACGTAATTTAGACACGTTTCTCTTCGGCCAATTGGAACTAAAATTTTGCACAGAACTATAATTGCAATCATTAATATGCGTTTCAAATTTGATACTGCGTTTATATGCTCCTGAATGTACAGATGAGTGGACGTTCAACTCCTTATTAGATTAGACTCAAAACTTGACATTTGTTAATACTATAGATGTTAAACATGAGAACTGAAATCTATCCATATTGCTTTCTTCGTTTTGTGATTATCGTGCGAACCCAGGCTGTTTAAATTGACTGTTATAGAAATCCCCACTTCTCCCCTACACAAATCGTAAAGTATGCGTTTTTAGGAATTTAAAGTATTCGAGAAGCAAGAGGTTTCATAAAAAAAATCAAAATGTACCATTAAAACATCTGCTTGAAAGTGACTGGAGTGATGCACGTATCCTAAAATCTCTTTTGTTTAGTTATTCTGTTTCGATCGCCTACTTATTACTTGAAATGATGGGATGGTTATAGGCATAGTAAAAAGATCTAAAGTATAAAAAATATTTTCTGATCTATTTACCTCATCTATTAATCAAAGACAAGCTCTCGCCAAGGAGAAGCAACAGGTTCAGTTAAGATGCTAAATTTAAGCTGGATGTTAATACTTCATAGCTATTGTACGTAAACATCTTTCTCTATGATAATCCTTTAATTAGAGAGCATGCAAGAAAGTTTTAAGGGAACCAATCCTATAGGTTTGAAATTTTAACCAAACTTGAACAATAAAATTTTAGCATTTTTAACAGTAACTTCCGAAAATATGATAGCACAACTAATTTTGCACCAGTTTATTTTTCAAAAAATTATCTTTTCAACCATATTAAAGATTTCATGATATAAATATACTTTCTGTGTTTAATTAGTTTTAAAAGAAAATATTTTAATCACATTTTTAAACATTAAACTTGAGAATTAGAAACTAGTATTAAACGAATCACAAAATACAATAGTTTCTTTCAATACCATTCAGGAAGAACACCAAACATTACAATTCTAAAAGAATACACAAATCTAATATATAAAAATAAATATTTGTTGGTAGAATAGAGTAATAAAAATAGAATGAATACTGTTTATGCTTCTCCTTTATATATCCTTCATTTTCATTGAATGTATTCATCACTGACAAGAAAATAATTGTCACTCTTAATTAAACAAGATAACTATTTCAAATTCCAAACGATATTTCCAAGATTTCTTCTGCAGCAACAACGCACCGGGTACTAATTATACATGTGACCGCATTGCAAAAGAAGGAAATTATCAAATATTTGATAATTTTAAATATCCTGAACAAGAAACGACTGAATGAAGAATAAAGTTACTTTGACTCAATTCTTTTGCATTTCCATAATCAAAATTCTACCTTGGCACAAGTAAACAATTTCTACGAAGTTTTATAAAAAAAAAAGGGAGAGGAAAATATCACTCAATTAAGTTGTAGCTTTTACTTTCACATTTTAATTATATTTAAATGATAAATTTAGAGAAATTTAAAAATCAGTTAAAATACATTTAATAAAAAATTCTGTTAAATCAAAACTTCAAATCAGAAAAAGAGCAGTTAAAATAAGGAGGGTAAAAACTGGCTTCCAAAATAAATATTTTCAATAAGCTTGACAACAATGTTTCCAGTTTTCTGTTTTAAATACTATCAGTCTCACAGCCAAAAAGATTTCAGGATTACATTTGATAAAAATACTAATGATGACAATGCTGATAAAATTATTACAATGGCACATAAAAAATGCAACTTCTGCAGTAATGAAGGAAAGTATAAGTAACAATAATTTTTACTTTCTTTAATGTGAAAGAGAGAAAAAAAAAATGGCAATTTTTATTACAACAGATAAGGCGTATCAGAATGTGCAAGATACCACCCATCAATTAAATCAGATTTCATCTATCCCATTTTTATACGTAGTATTTAATTTAAAATTCTTACTATAAATATTTACATTTCAAAGAAGATTAATTTAAAACATAAAATTTTAACATTTTCATATTACGATTTATGAAAATTCTACAGAAATACAATTAATCCATTTATAAATTTATTTGAAAATCTTAGTGAAAGAATTATACACAACAGTAGTACTGGATGAGTAGGAAAATTATTCTGGAAGTATGAATTAAAATGGATAATAAAATGGTAATTAAAATAAGCAAAACATGACACACACATACCATTACATATTTAACCATAAAAATGATACATTATAAGTTATTTGTGCACCAAAAAAATTAAATTGTACTGAATGAACCAAATTAGGTAAAACATTAAAAGAAACTGAAACAATTTTAAATGACAGTATTTAAATTATTATGCACACATATTAGAAGATCCTTACACAATGCAAAAAGTGAAATTGTCCAAAATGCATCTTTCTTGTTGATAGAAGTACATGAATAATCAAAGTAATTAAATGGTGGAAAATGTTTAATATTTAGATGAAAATAAAAGTGGAATTGTAAAAAACTTTAATATATTTGTAAAAAGCTGACAAAAAAATTAAATACTGATTTTACAAAAATGGGATGTATATTTAAAATATTAATATAATGTATATTTTGTGTCGAATGCATTCCAAAATTATGACAGAAAAATGTTATAATCATTTTAGTGCAACATATAATTTCTCATAAAGATCCTTCAATAGATGTGGAACTGCTAAGAAAACGTTGAATTTTATAGAGAAACTTATTAATAACATAAAACTGCAAAACACATGAAAAAAAAAAGAAAACAAAAACAAACAGATGATTTAATTATAAAAAAACAAGAAATTCTTCTTTTTACAATTCACTTTTATTAATATTCTTTTTAATAATATCACCTCATATTTGAATTTTAAACTAAAGCAGCAACATACAAATGCATAACATAGAGGAAAAACAATACTAAAATAGATGGATAGAATTATTTAACACATCCATAAAGTGCAACATTCAAAGTGTAGAAATGATTGGATAAGTACCTTATGCCAGCAAACTACCACTTGCTACGTTTACTACATAGTTATCAATACTCAGATTCCAAATTAAAAAAAATTAGTAAATTTAAATATATGAAATTCTTTTAAAAATGTACACTGCTGAAATTAACAGCATATAAATGCAATTCTTTTTTCGTATATTACATATTAGATGTTTCTAGTGGGATATGCATCAGAACTAAAAAAAATTTAAGATAAAATAGTCGATTCCCATTCAAAAATCATTACATTTTGTTCAATAAGAAACTCTGAATTTTAAACATACATATTCAAGAACAGCTCACCAGATGAATTGTTACAGCATTACAAAAAAGCTCGTCAAATAATGATAAAAATCACATGAACTTCAAATAAACTGTATGCAATTAACAAAATTAAAAGCGATTAACCACATTTGAACACTGCCAATGGAAATTTTTATATTACATGGTTTGATATATTTGTAATTTACATCAAATAAAGCTATTTATGATGAATAACTAATGAAGCATACAAGTTAATTTTATAAAATCCATACTATTATTATATTTTTAATTATTAATTGTCTATAATGAATACTTTATAACATATGTAAATAACAAATCATCACAGGATATTTTAATTGATGATAAAAACAAGGCAAAAAAATTAATAACCAGATCTACATACTAGAAGAGCATTCCATATTAAATACTAATAACATCATTAAACAAATACAAAATCATCAGTGTAACAGACATTTCATAGTAAAAAAGGGATGCATTTATATAATTTGCACAAAAATTTGATCAATCTAATATCCAAAGCATATTCAAACCAGATGGTCCTAAATTAACTCGTCCTAACATTCCACATTCTTTGGTTTTCATGTAATGCAAAAAAATGATTAAAGCACAAAACATGTTATTCCGACCTTTCGGCAATGTATAAAGTTTTTCCCCAATAACGACTTTGAAGTGAGGAGGACTTACACTGGATTGGTAAATGTATGTTAAATCTTTTGCTAAGACTACTTTCTCAGGTATCTTTTTGAAGTACTTTGAAGAAAATGGTTTGCCATCAGGGAAATGGGGATCTGGAGGCAAGTGTGCATCAAAGTAACAACATAAAACATGCATCACCAGAGCAGAATCTGTCGGCAAATCATCACACCACTGCTTGTCTTCGTAATTACCACCAGAATTCCATTTGAAATCTCCCATGCAGCCACCATGTGCAAGATCTTTCAGACGCCTAACTAAATATTCTTGATTTGAATGCATGTCTACATAAGGCAAGACAGACGATAGTGTAGGTAAGTGCTGGGACTTAGTAGTTGCAATCTGATGCAGTGCAAATAAACTAACATTACCGATCTGAAATTCTGGCAAACCAATCTCAATCAATGTTACATTAATATCATCAATTTCATTCACAAGTTTCACCAAAATTGTCTGACATATCCACTTGCGCATACGTTCACACCATACAGTTAACATCTTATCGGTTATCTTCAATTTATGAAGTACATTATCTCCACAATGTATTTCAGATGAGTCATCTTCAGTCGTTTCTAAGTGAGGTAGTCGATAGGCTCGCTGATAACGACACTTGCTTAAAACAGACATTGGACTGTTATCAACAGTTGTCATTTTTGACATAAAAGGTTTAGATTCTTCAAAAGAGATTGATTTTCTTTTTTTGTCTTCTTCCTCATAAACTTTCAGATATTCTTCTAACTGTCTTTTATTTTTTATAGGATGATCAATAGATGATTCTATATCATCAGAATAGTTTAGTCTTCTAAGAAGAGACCTATCTCCAGTGGATAACTTTGGTGTGGATGCAAAACTGACAGGTGAAGAAGCACGGTAATAATTCCAAGATGAACTTGTTGTATCTAAATTTGCCGATCCACCAGATGTACTATTCCAACTGTTATAAGAATAATTAAGAGGTGTAGTTGAAAAAGTTGGTGAACTGCTACTATCGAAAGAGTTGCGCCAAGACATAAATTGTAACCTCTCGGACTTCACAGAATCGGATACATTATCACACTGCTTCTTAACCATGAAGCCAGGATCGTTTTCACTGATCCGAAAAAGCCTCTGTTGTTCAGGTGTTATAGGCATCGGTTTTGAAAACAATGACCATAAGTACCATATTGAAGATATAGTAGCATTTATAGAAAAAAGAAGCAGTAACATAACTTCAATATACCACAATGAAGATGAATATTTTACCAAATGAAATGTAATAATGTTATTTTTCATTTCAATATATAACAATGATGCAATTGTGAAATAAAATAACGCCCAAGATAACGAATGCTTTGAACGATTTAAGAAATACTTTCTTTTTAGAATATCCTGGCATACAGGACTCTGCCAATGAGTTTTCCATTCTAATTTCTGTCGATCATCTAACAGAAAAGACAATAAACTGTAATAAAACGAATAAACTGCTTGCATTATATAGCAGGTATTAACCGCTCTATATAGATAGCAATAGAGTGAAATAAGATACCATTTTAGAGTCACAGGTGAATCATACAATGAGCTAAGAAACTTGAAGTACAAAGTTCGAACATAAGATAATGCCATCATCGAAATCCTACTGTAACAAAAATATTAAAGTCTCAATATGGAAAATCCTACATAATAGCCATTTTCAAATATATTCCGCGGTAACACTAACATCAGAAACTGTTGTTATTCTGATTCTTCAGTTAAAAAGAGTGGTTGGTTAATAATACCAAAGACTATCGCTGATTGGCTAACAGAAAACAGTCAAGAGTTTCTATAATTTCTTTCCATAACAAGCCTTTTTTTATTTTCTCCTTCATTACTTCAGTTCATATCTTGTCTCTAAGTCTTTCTCCTCTAAATAATTGCATTAAAAATTCTTTTCATTTTATTATTTCCTTTTACAAGCATCAAAATATTTTGTTTTGATGAAATAATAAATATATTCAACAAAAATTTCTTGAATATTATGTGTTTCTTGGGATGCATCAATAACCATTTCTATTATTCAAACATTTAACCACAATTGAAATGAATTGACTTTGTGTTTAGTTTAGAGTTTATTATGAATTAATACAAGTGTATTGCGTAATTTTAAATGTGGCAAATGAAATGTGAAAAACACTATGATGCCTGTTTTTCGATAAATATTTTTGGTATATTTTTGTAATATTGACTGTTTTTACAAAAAATTAATAAAATATGTTTAAAATCTCGTGCATGATTTAATTCAATTGGTTTTGCATTTATGTTTAATTTTGTGTACATCGTCTGTTGAACCCTGCTGACATATGACAAGTGAGAAGTAAGGAGCTTTATCATTATAAGCAAAATTCCTGAAATGTTTTATGAACTATTTAATAGATATAATTCTAAATGCTGTATAAATTTAATCATAAATGAATTGCCATTTATATAGGTCAAACTAGGTGGATTTAGACACTTTTCTCTCTTATTGCTTTTCGCCTTAATGTTTCAAAAAATCTAATGGTTAAATCGTAAAAGTGATATTTCAAAAATTTATATTGTGTTTCTTTGAATAAAAAAAATATCAAAATTATTTTTCCATGTATTTTTCTTTTTTTTAAAATGATTTCTGTATTGATACATTGACAGAATAGGTTTTCTATTTCAGAATTCTATGACAGATTAATTAATTAGAATTTACTTATAGTAAATTGATGTTTGTTACTGTGTTCAAAGTTCTATATTTATACAAATATTTGTATAGGTGTATAATAGTTAAACTTATATTTTTACAATGAAGTATTTATATTAATATTATATGATTGTTATTCTTGAATTTATAATTCCTTATGTTTAGTCTTTAAAATATAATATAATCTTCTCCATTATATTCTGAGTATTTCTCAGATTATTATATGAAAAGAAATGTTATTTTATTTTTCATTTCTAACCTTATTATCTGGAGAAGTCTGTATTTAGTTTTTGTGTATATTAGTACTATATTTATATAATTTCTTGTTAAGTATGCTCTTTTGTAAAATGTCATTCATAATTAGTAAAATAACTATTTTACGAAAATGACATGGTCAGTGTTTCTTGGTCCAGGTCAGCAATCTAGTGCAGGACGTCATGAATAATATCAGCGACATTGAATCATGATCTATATACAATAATGTTTCCATTTCTTTATTGCAAACAAGGCTTGGAATTTTGCAACAATCAAGGTTTTTTCAGTTATAGATCTTTAATTGAAAAAATTTGTCTTGATTTTTAAAAATTGAAATTTTACAAGAAAGGGTCATGATATGCCTTTTACCACTTTTTAGGGTATATTTGTATCAAATGTGATATGTCTGTGCTAAATGTTCTTTTCTATAGGTCAATAATGAACAGATCTTTATTACAATAGCTGCACTTGTAGGTAATCGTGGTTTGGGTTTAGTTGAGTTATATTAACGTCCCATTTAAAGCAACACGAGGGCTATTTAGGTAAACAAGGATATAACAATTTGGTGTACAGTTCCAAATAGCTTGAAATGTGTCTAACATATCTAAATCTATACAAAATCCATCAGTTCTAGTGATTAACCAATTGTCAGATAGAAAAATCCAAGACTGATAATAAAGTCAAAAATAAAAACAATAATCATTTTTTAAACACTGCTATTTCCATTAAACCAAACCTTTTCCTCTGTCTTCTGCAGTGTTACATCACTTTCAATTCAATTAGCTAACATTCTAACAAGAATATTGTCAGTTTCATCGTGAAGAAATGCCACAATTTGAGCATGAGGTGGGGATACAATTTTCTGAAAGAGTAGGATAATCTTTCTAGAATTTTTTTTTCAAAAATAAATAAATTATAAAATTTTTATTTACATTTAGCTGTAACTCAGATTATTTGTAGAATTAGCAGGTGTAATCGCTCATTTTTCTGCATACTACCTCTTAGCGAAGTGCAAGAGTCGTAAGGTGCTAATACTAAGATCAGGAAGTGAATGGTGATAAAAAACAATTGTTGATTATTTGTAATTCAAAAGAGTATTCTTTATAGAACAAAGACATCCACATTAAAATTTTATTGCACACAAATTACCTTGATTATTAAAACTCAAAAAGGAAGAATTCTATTTAAGCAAAATTCCCAAGTACAATAATACCATTTTCAAAGCATTGAAAGATTGGAAACAGGATAAAAATATAAAATTCAATTGACAAATACATTGTAAAAACTTTGTTAGCAAACAAATCTTGAAAGAAAATCTAGTAATTGATCATTTAAAATACACAATCATAATGTCCATTAATAATCTTCCAAAATATATGAAAAATGCTAGTCTTTTAGTATTAAAATTTCTTCATTAAGGATTTTCATCCTTTCATGTTTTTAAGGTCATTGTTTCATATTTTAAATTCGTATAATGGTGATTTTTGGATTCCATATTACATTCATTTTAATAGATTTAGATTTAATGATAAATAAGTGCATGCACACTCAAGAAGCTATTTCATTGCTTGAGTCATTTTTTTTCATGTGATAATTTTTAGGCTGACATCCTTTCTGCATATTGTAGAAAGCAATGAATTATATAAATGGAATGCAGCATGGTTCTATTTATCTAATGCAATATACTGCTGGACTATCTATTCAATCTGTAGAATATTACTTTGCCAATTTTAAAATTAAAGTTTAGTTAACTTTTCAATGATGACAATTGCTCCCTCTTTGTATTTTAGTAAAATTTTCTAATATAATTTTAAACACAATGTGTAGTAACTTTTTTAACTTTCCTTTTAACTGATTAATAAAACTCAAACTTTTTTTATTGTTTTGTTATATCTTGCACTCATGTATTAGTCTAATTTTTATGATTAAAATTGCTTTACTAGATATTAACTGAAAATGGAATTTTTTTTCTTTTTTAATATAATAGTGCTTTTGGGATAGCTTTGTTTTTGTAAATTTCATACTATAAAAATGTTTGCACACAGAATGCCAATTTTGATACAGTCAAGATAGAGGAATCAAGTCTAAAAGAGTTTCATGCTTCATTGTTTTGGATTACAAGTCTTAAATTTTCTTTTTTCAGAAATGGAAGAATCTGAGGGGAAGGATACATATGTTACCCAATTAAGAGAGGTGTTTGATAGTTGTGATACGAATGGGACAGGAGGTCTTAATGAAGATGAATTAAGAATTCTTTGTGAAAAATTACATTTAGTCGATCATACAGATATTTTGATTCATCATCTTTTAAAAAGTGATGCTGAAGTAAGTTTTTGTATAAGTTATTTGTACACTTTTGACTTCACTTTAAGTTTTTTCTCTGATTCCAAAAGATTTCATGTGAAATTTAATTTTCTGTCATATTTTTTATTTATATTACTATTAAAAGAAAATAATTTAGTACTTTTTTTTTTTTTTTTTTTTTTGCACATTCACAAAAGGATTTATTTGTAGAGATCAATGTTTCCATGCCACCATCTGAGCAGAGATAACCAGGAAGACATAGGGAATTTAAAAATTATGTTAAAAAATAGCAAAATACAGGGAATTTTAGTTTTCTTAGTTATTATTTCCCATTTAAAATATGCAGATTTGTAAAGATCACAAGAATATAAGATCATAGTCATAGCTTTTAAAAATGAAAAATACCCTTCAACATTGTGTAATGTGAGAAATCACTTTTCTTTATCCTTTAATTTTCTGTATTGATAATTCAAGTTTTGATTGTTCTTTTTTTCATAAGATTCCCAAATTGCTGCTAATGAGCATGCGTGCAATTTTTATAGTTGTGCGTAAGAATAGAATATGCTTCGCGTATAGAATTAAAAACATTCAATTGATAGAAGCAGCATGGTGGTGTTTATTCCTCAATATCAAGTTTATCGAATATTTGTTTATTATTTGTGAAACCAAGAGTCTATTCAAATCACATTAGATAATTTTTTGAAATAATGGGCTACTCAAAGTTTGTATTTAATACAAATGGAAAAAATAAAAAAAATTGGTCCTAATTTTGCTGAATGGATTTGAGATCTTCCACAAAATCCTTTGAATGTACTACTCATTTTTATAAGAAAATAAAGAAGCTAAGTAATATGGCAAAACAGGTATTAATCTTGTCTAAATAGGTAAATATATAAAATTGTGTCTCTAATCTAATTATTCTCCTAAATGGTTTCCCTATTAAATTTTTAAAATTCATATCAAGTGTTGAACTTACTGATATGATTGTAAATATGTTGTTCATCTTAAAATTCCTCATTTACATCTTATCTAATACTTTTGTGCTTTTCTTAATTGCTTTTATTTACATATTGATTTCCCCCTCCCATAAATATCTTCATACAAAAAAATGTGAATTTTTCAAATTCAGTGTATTGGAATTTGTGTTGAATAAAATGCTAATATCAAAAGGAAATAAATTTTGAAATTTTATTAATCTATATGATCATTTTTATGCCAGTTTCTTTTAAGACATTGCTTTATAAATTCTTTATTAATAAATAAATTTTTCAAGGATTCTCTTCATGCACCAAAAAATTTCATCTTTTTTCCTCTCATAATTTTGAATTTCTTCTTTAATATTTCATTAGTCCAAAACTTTTACCTGAGAACTTAAAAAAATAGACTTTTTTGAAGACCAGCATATATTTATTTATATTCATTTATATTAAAATACCGAAAACAAATCAATAAAAGTAATGTAATCAGAAATGATAAATCAAAAATGCATTCTTTTCTCTCGTTTTGCATAAATTATCCTCTGATAAATACTACTCTCATTTCAGAAAAACAATGTCAACAGTGTTTGTGCTGCTTGCTAGTCCCTAAAAGGGATCGATTTGCATAATGCTTGGTTAGTCAGGGAAGACTCTTTAGTTTTAATTGGGGGGGGGGAGAAATGAAATTTATAATCAAAAATTTCAAATTTTCATGTGAGAACATTAATTTTTTATAGTTATTATTTGTCTTAATTTAAGTCGTTAACCAGTTTAAACTAATTTAAAAGAATCATGACTTCTCTCTATATATTCTTCTTTTTCTCTTTCTCTGTATATATATATAAATTTTTTAAACAATCATTTTCAATTTTCCTAGCTGGCAAACAAAGTTTTGAAGAAATATCTTTTTTCTAAATATCGATGTGTGCATAATTTGATAGTCTCGTGATTGTTTGAAAACCGGTTTAAACTGATTAGTGACTTAAATTAATTTAGACAATTCATAAGAATTCAGAAAATATGTAATTTGGCAATCAAGCTGTGACTTTAGTTGGCAAGAAATTGACAACTGTGACAACCTTCTGCATTTCTTTCTAATAACCCTATTTTAATTAGTTGAAATTATCCCTGAAACATCAATCTTTATCAATTAAACAAACAATATTTTAACTTTTTTGGTTTAATTAAAATAGTGATGTGCGAGTTAGGTAATAATACTTTGATATCCTTGGGAAAAATTACCAACAGCAGACGATAGGTAACTAAAAGGCTATACATTGAAAGCCAATTCCAAAATAAAAATAATTAGCAGATGATAGATAATGGGAAATCAATAGTGTGAAAGCTGATTCCAAAATAAAACTTTATTAGTAGACATTAGATATTTGAAAGCTATACTGTGAAAGCCAATTCAAAAATTAATGGATCTTCACACTTCAGGTTTCAACAGTTTGTTAGCTTTACATTTTGAGGCTCCAAAAAACTCAAGCAAAAACAATGTGTTCTCACAAGGAGAAAACCTGGACATGCATGTGTGAATGAGTATGCTTGAAATATGTAAGGTTATTGAAACAAGAGCATGTTGAGGTGTATAACAGAGATTAGATTATGCATTGCCGCATGTTTTTTAATACCATTTACCACTGTAAGTTTGATACTATTTTATTTTTTACTTCAGTTTTCATTCCTTTTGTAGGTGAAATTTGAAGATTTCAAGGAATGCTTTGTTGCCATTTTAACTCAAACCATTCCAAGTGGGGAAGATATATCTGAAGCAGAAAATAATGAAGAAGTAGCAGGTATTTTTCAACAACTGGTTCATTAAAAAAATAAATGAAGAAATTTTTTTATTTTGGTTTATAAAAGGCATTTTCATGCTTTCTCTCTGAAATTTACAAAAAAATATTATGCTATAATAGGAAATGCTATTCCATTTTATTAAAATATGTTGTATGATAAATAAATAAAAAATTCTTTGTGTTTAAAATGAGAAATGGCTGTTGATTTTGTTAATTTATATTAATATAAAAGATGAATTAACTGAGGAATGTGAATGGGATTTTTTTTTTCTCATTTGATGGGAGTCAATTTTGAATTAATTTAATGATTTATATACTTTCTGCCAGATATGTCATAATTCATATTCTTTTTCTCAGTGGGTAGAGAGAGTTAATAATTATGTCACTTATTTATTTCAACTGCTCAATTTTCAAACGATTATTACAAAAAGGTAATTTAATGAACTTTGTGATAAATATAGGCTTTTGCATTAAAATATATAGCATTATAAAAAGAGTTTTAAAAATCTGAAAATCATTTTTAAGTATTTTAATAATTTGAAAATTATTTAGCAAGATTCTTAAAAGTGTTTGTTAATTTTGAGAAATGCAAAGAAAGCTTTTGGTTTTATTTCTCCTCAAGTTGAATAAGATTATTTGAAAACATAGCCATAAAGGCTTATTTACCACATATCTTAAGAAAGGGAACCAACAAAAGAAAGAATTTGGTTAAGGTACCCAGGGTGAAGTAGATCCAGGAATTCCTGATGTTGAGTTCAGATATAATTGGAGGAAATTAGTTGCTTTTTTTTATCTTCAAAATGAGCATGCCAAGCATATGGGATTTGAGAGTAAGATTACTTTTCTTATTGACACTTCACAAATCTTGGCATACTTTTAAAATTATTGCATAAACTCTTGCTTTCCAGTGTTAAGTCAGCTTAATATTTCCTGAAAAGTTCTCCCTCCCTTTAATTTGAAATTTTTGTTGTTTGAAAACCAAGCACAGTGTTTTAAAATATAATTTATTTTCATAACACTAGTAGTTGAGTTTGTTGGTTTAAATTATTTTTACCTTCTTGCTTTATTTTCTGCATTAATTAAAATTAATTATTTTTCTTCTTTAACTACTACTATTCGCTTATTACTTTAATTCTTTTATTTACATAATTTAAATCTTTTTCCCTTCAAAATTTTGTGTACATATATATATATATAAATATAAATTTGATATTTAGAATCTTGCATTGTATATTATCAATTTCTTAAAATTGTCGAGGAAACTTTTAAAATATCATTTGATTTTTTTTTTTTTTTTTTTTTTTTTTTTTTGTAAAAAAAGCGAGACCAATAAAAATTGTTTTAGTGTCTGGGTTCAAAATGAATCTCGGATAACACTTTATTTTGTATTAATGTACAATAATTATGAAATACTACCTTTTGCATGTATGATTCCATCATGTCAATATCTGAATAAATCATGTCATTCTTGGCAATTAATCACAGGCATGTAGTAAATGTATCCAATTTTTTTTTTTTTCAAACCAATTGAAAAAAAATATATTTGATGCAGAACTATGTAAGTAGTCTCATAATTTGATTTGTTTAAGTCATTACTTTTGTGTGTGTGCTGTCATGTTTATATGTTTCAAAAAGTAAAGTCTGACAAACAGCCCCCACCTTGTTGGATTCAGTAAAAAATTTTATGGATGTCTTCTACACTATAATTATATGTTTATTTGCTAAACCAGATATTATCTGTCTATTTTTCTTTGTTTTGTAGTTGTGTTAATTTATTTTTGAATAACCTGATAAACAGATTTCCTCTGAATGAGTTTATCATAAAATTTGATATAAATCTACAAATTTGGCTTTAAGACCTTAAAGCTAATTTCAATAATACAACTCAAAGTCTTTTTGAATTATCTTAACCTCTTGAAAAACCAGATTCATATGTGCAATTTTGAATGGGTTAAAATAAAAATAAAAGCTTTTGAACTGTAATATGTGGTATTAATTTTTAATTACTTAATTATTTTTCTGCTTTGCAGATCGTGAAGTATCGCCTAAATTTACATTAGGTAGGAAAAAATATGGACGTCGTTCTAGACCTGCCTCGATAGCTGATGATGAGAGCTCTGCTGTATCTCCAATTTTAAGTCCTCAAAGTTCATTTGACCAAGTTTCATCTGATGAGATTACAGCAAAAATTCCATCTGTAAGTGCTTAAATTTCACTTTAAAAAAATCATTTTCTTTAAATTTTATGAATTCATGTATTTATTTTTAAATAAATTCCTTTATTTTCTTCTTCCCTGTTTCTTCTGTTTGTAAAGATTGTTCTTTTCCCATATAGATCTTATTTTTTTAAAAATTGTTTATTTTTGTTTTATATTTTATTTTCATTTCTTGAATACATGTCAATTAATTTTTTTTTAAATAATGAATTTTGTTTATGATTTCATTTACAGCTGAAAAATATTTTGTTGTCTGTTGGCAGTGTTAGCTTTTAAATGAAAAAAGGAAATATCGATAAATTTTTGTGATATAAGACAAAGATGATTGTGAAGAACTGTTATAAGGAATTTCATCACACACATACACATACAAATACTGTAAGAACAAATAATTCAAAATATTAATGCAAATATTTATTGTAAAAGTTTATATGAAAAAAGATAAGGGGTATTTAGGTTAAATAGAATGATTCTATTTCAATTGTATTAAAATTTATATCTGATTTTCATTTACCTTATTTCTTTTTAAAATAATTTTTGATACATTAAATTCCTTTAAAATCTATATTGCACAATGGAATAGTTAGTTTTCTATTCTTATTTAAATATTTATCTTGATAGAAAATTATCTGTGGCCTTAGTCATTTACTATTGAAGTTTTTAAAGATTACTTTCTACAATCCAAAATTTATTCATATTCCTACTAACCACCAATCTGAGTTATTCTTTTTAAATTCATAATTATCATGATTATTTAACTAGTTATTTATTATTTTCTCTATTTCCTTTCCATTCTAATACACCTTTCAAAGCATTTTGTCAAGAAAAGAGAAGAATTGTGACAGAGAAGACATTACTAAAAATTTTCAGAAAAATATAAAACCGCTCTTAATTTTACAACTGCCAAGTTGAGAATATCAAAGTATTAAACATGAAATACAAGTAACTTCATTCATAGTTAAGTCAAATATATTTTATTAGTCCAGATTATTTCTTATTATTTAAAATCCAAACTGCTGGGTTTTTTTCCGTGCTTAATGTGATTAATATTGTTTCCAATTGATATTATTATAGATGAAAATGTATCTACATGTATCAAATGTCCAAAAACTGTGATAAACATAGGTTTAAATACTTTAAATTCCGAGAAGCAATTTAGCATCTATATTGCAGTATACTATATGACATTCTTAAGAAAATAAAACAAACATGCAAGCTACAAGTGAAAAATTACAAAGTATTTGCATTTTTTTTTATTAATGTATAGCTGCCATCTCTATGATATAAGCTGATTTAATAGTATTTTCACAATTTATCTTTTTTGCAGAAGTGGACATTAGCCATACGTCTGTATGATATAAGCTGATTTATTAATATTTTCAAAATTTATCTTGGCTGAAATAGACATTACCCATACATTTTTGTTCCTATAGTACATTAGAAAACTTAAATTAACTGCTTCTGAGTGGCAACATGCAGTATTTAGGGTTTAAAACAGGGGTCTTATTGAATAAATTCAAATTTCACTATAGAGTCACTATTTTTAATTATTCTATGTTAACTGAAAAACTTTATTTCATATATCTTTTTAACATTTTTATGTTGAAAAAATGCATGTAAATTTTAGTCGTTACAAAAATTAATTTTTTTATTGCATTAATGTTTAGATTGTAATTTAATTTGTGTTAAAAAAAAAATCAACAAAAAAAAAAAAAAAAAAAAAAAAACTGTACTATAAGTAATTGAAAATAAATAAGCAATTATAGCAATTTGGATTATAGATGAACATAAAAGTAGAAGAAGAAGTAATGTTTTCAATCCATACTTAAAGTATTGAAAGTATAAGATTTTTTTAAAAATATAATAGTTTATTATGTAGATATTTTAAATTCACATCAGTTATAGCTGGAATATTCTTTCAATAAGAACATTTATACTTGTGTAAAAATTGTGTTGCATTTTTAACCATTCTTTGCATGATTTTCTTCTTTTTTGTGTGAAATAAATCAGGGTGATATAATTCATGCTCTAGATTAAAGGAAAAACGTTTTAAAAAAGTGTAAACATGATATTGAATAATTTTTAAAAAGCATGATAGTGATATCCGTCATTATGAAAATTTATATATTATACTCAGTAAAAAATCATAAATGCTCCTCTATTCAAAATTTCTCCAATTATTATAACTTTTATTAACAAAACAATTCTCAATTAGTTATAAAAAATAAAATCAAGAAATTAAACATTTCTTGTAGCCTGTGTATTGATTTTTGTGACTTTAGATTGATTGATTAATTTTTTTGATAGCTGTATTCTTTATTATGGAATAGTCATGAAAAAAGTTGACAACAACTGCAATTTTATAGTACACCTGTTTAAAGTAAAATATTTTGTTCAATGTATGTGATGATCAAATCTTACAAAGAGATGTTAATCATAAAAATTCTATAGTTTCATTTCATGTAAAAAAAAAAAAAAATCTTTATTTAGAATTTCTATTATTATACAGGCAGAAAATGCGCCTGGGAAACGTCCTATGAGCCCAAATGTATCACAACAACCTCCAACTAAATCTGGACGAATGACAGATGATAAATTGATTGCTTCCCAGGATTCCAGCAATACTGTACTACAAGTATCTGACTCTGATACAGATTTAAATCAATCATTTGATAACAATCCTGTGCAATACTTGCAAGAAACATGGAAAAAACTTAATATTGGACAGAGTGGATATTTAAATGTGGAGGAACTGGCTCTTGTGTGTGAGCACATTGGAATGGATATGACAGAAGAGGTTGGTGCATTTTAATAAAATATTGTTTTATATTCATTTTTTCAAAGATTAAAAAAATAAAAATAATTCTTGTTTTTATTAAATGTCTAATTTTCTCTTTTTAATATAATTTTCTGATAAGTATTCTACGTTTTCAAAATTGGTATTTTGCTTATATCATATCAAAATAAAGTTTAAATGTTAAGTGAATGTGAATGGTTTTGATATTCCTTAAACTGGGAGAATTTTTTTCTAAATGGGCTGTTATCCATTGAACAGTAATTCAAGATTTGACTGTCACAAATTAATGAAATATCTTGTGCATTGCCAGATTGTTAAAGAAATAATAATATTAATAATAAATGTATATATTATTTGTTGTAGACTTCATATGTGAAGATGCAACATTTGTATTTTTGCTTCTTTCTAATAGGTTCTTTTCTATTTATGGTGTTGACAAACCCATTAAATCAAAAGTAATCATTGAAATCAGATTTTAAAAAATAGTGATTCACTTATAATAATGAGAAAAAAGGACAGAATGACATACAGAATAAAAAATACAGAAAGAAAATATTAGCAATAAGTTACAATCTAATCTGTGAGGAGAGAATATAATGAATTAATTTAATTGTTAACTAATAAATTAATAATTAAATATTAAAGAATAAAAATTGCATACCGAGTTCATGGACCTTGGCTATTTATTCATGCTTAGATTTATTCACATGCTGATGAAACAGTTAATTTAAACATAATAAAAAAAACTCAGTTGCTTGATACTTAAATAGATAGTGGAATTTCGCATCCAGTAATAATGACACATGTGAAAATGATGGAGGTACTTTTAGCTCCGCTTAACATTAGACAGCAGTGAATGTTTATACTTATTGATAGTTAATTTTTTGATTAGTTGCAGAAAATTTCTTTGAAATTGTAGTTTTTTTTAATAAGATTTCACTGATTAATTTACTGACTATTTTTAAAATAGTTAAATGAAAATATTGGAGTTTTTTAGTTTTTTTATTAATTTTTATTGTTATCCGTTAGGAATTGCAATTGTTTTTATGTCCTACTACACAAAATAAGTGTATTCTACTAAAAGGACTATCTAGAAAATTACCAATAAATGTCTGTTGTTACACCAGAATTCTAATGTGTCCTTGAATGGGATGATTGATCTGTGTCCTAAATAAACATTCTGTCATCTCCTGACCCTGGAAACAGAGTATTTCTGGAGTTTTTCTTCAGTGTATATGCGGTTCTCTTGCTTGCATGTGAAGAACCATGTTTACTTGAAGAATGTAATTTTATAGAATTAGTTAATTAAAATTTCTTTTAAATTATTACTTGATTAATTCATATACTGTCGTATAATATTACTTGATTAATACATATTAATTCATATACTGTATTAGACAAACAGTTTTAAAAACAAAATTTTGATTAATACATCATTAAAAAAATGATGGCTTCATTAAGAAATTTCTATTTTTGAAGGAATTAAACTTTATTATTTCTTTTTTTCTTTTTTTACTGTTTTCATGAATACATACTATTGTTAAGTTACCACATATCTTCAAAGCTATAGGTGGTTTCATGATGATTTTGTACTTTAGTATGAATATTTGTGTAGATAATGGATATTGTATATAATTTAAATATTCAGTTTTAGCAATATTGTTTTTGATTTTTACCCTGGAATTGATTATTGTAGTGCTAAAACATATTAAAAAGCTGTAGAAAATGAATAAAGATCTCTACAATGAGAAGTTTTCTTAAGTGATATTTGAACAGACTAAATATTTCTTAATGAAAGAAATAAAAGAATAGCTTATCCTTTTTTAGGTATAGATGTTTGAGGCATCCCTCCTAGCTGTGATGTTAAAAATTTTCATTCACTCAGTTTTATTTTTCATATGTGTGTAGTTCTGTTTATTTTGAAAATTTGATACAATTTAATATCTTATTAACAAGCTTTTTGTTTTCTGTTACAAATTTTACATGGTGTGTTCTTTTCACTGTACTATGTTCATGCGTATATCTTGAAGTAAAACTATTGAATATGCTTAAAATGTAAATTTTAGGAGTAAATTGAAACAAAAACTAATTAAGATAGTTAATAAAATTAAGATGGTTTCAAAGAAATCCTTTCTGAACTGGGAAATTCTACCTATACACATGTCGCAAGTGTAGCTTAATTTATATTTTATTTATGTTTTCGTTTTTTTTTGTATTTTATTATTTCTAAGATATTAAAGCACATTTTGATGAAAAATTAATTATTTCAGGTGGTTTCACAGCTTTTTGAAAAATTAGATTGTGATCAAGATGGGCAGATAAGTTTCGATGAATTTTTGCAAGGACTTTTCCAACATGGTGACCCTCAAAATTGTGATTCCCCTGTAATAAAATCAAATCCATCCAAATCAATTTATAATGATGGGTCCAGAGATGATCATCAAATCACAAACTCTTCTGTGTCTGGAATATTTTCTTGCATTGATCCTGACAATACTGGGTAAGTAAAGTGTAAATACTTAATCAGAGTACTTCACCCTTTAAATAAGTTTTAATGAACTGGCATGGAGTCATTGACTATGTATTAAAACTAGTTACCAATTCATTAACATAATTAAATAATTTTAATTATTTAACTTTTTACCACTAAAAAGTTTACAAATTTTATGCTATTGAAATCATTCATTTACCGTAGAGTTTATTAATAAGTCGTGTAATGGAGGATCCAAATTAGCATTCGTCTGAGATCATTGGTAGAATCTTGTTTTAAGATGGAACAAAATGCATAATTTAGCAGTAATATGACTGTAATAATAAACATTGTAATTATTTTCATATATTAGTGCATTTATAATATCAGATGATATTACAATATTTTACCAACAAAATTATTTTGTATACATAATCCTTCACCTCCTAAAATATAATCCTCTACCTCCTTTCATTCATTTTTCCAATGAAAGTACCTAATGACTTAGGAATTAGCCATGGGTGTGAGTTGAATGCATAAAATATTACAATTTATTCCATCTGTAAATTAATTAGCCGTATTGTGTTGAGAATTGAAAAAAAGAATCGAATTGTTTTTGAGATCAAAAACAAAATACAATATATTGACTGTCCAGTATTATAGAATACTTGGGATATTATATGAACATTTTAAATATCTGGATGAATAGTAATGGATTAGGACAGTGATGAAATGATGTACTAATGATCGGTGTTTAAAGATATTTATTTGTAATTTATAAGTAATTATATTTATGTATATTTCATATGAAATTACATGTAATAAAGTAAAGTGACATTTATTTGATAAACGTATAATTTCAATATTTGAGTTTTAAAACAGATGGATACATTTTCCACCCAATATCAATCATTGAAATATCTTGATGTTAGAAATAATATTAAAAAAAAATTATTTGTGAAAAATATCCCAGAATTATAATATGAGGTCTATAGTAACAAAAATTACTAATTTAATTTTGGTTTTGATGTCTTTGTTTTTCTTTTAATTTTAAAATTAATCAGTAAAATTATTTTTTACTGGTAATTTTTTTGCCTGCAAATTACTAACCTATGAATTCACTGATGTCTCACACGCAAATTATATATTTTAAATTGTTAATCTTTTGTGTTATTCTTATATAAATTACCAGTTAAAAAATTATGACACATTTTAAAATGTGATGCTATTACAATAAACATCATTATATATTATATTTTATCTGATTGATTAATTTATGCCAATTTAATTATAGTTTTAGCAGAATTATATCATAATTAATACTATTTTAATATTTGATTTATGTTTATGTAAAGGAATAACTGGATATTTTTTCATTCTTTTTACATTTTAATAAAATTTTAAGCAATTAGAATTTTTAATACAATGTTTCCTTGTGATAATATAATATATATATATATATAATCAATTTTATATGAATTTTGTTTACTTAATTCCAATTAACAATTTCAAAAAATGTTTCTCCTATAAGATAGAATTAGATTTTCATATAGAGTTGGTAAGAATTTATATAGCCCTAAACTTCGTAGACAAATTTTGCTTTTATTAAAATATTCTCCAAAATAAAATTTAGAAATTTAAAATGTGTTTAAAAATGGTTGTCAAAATTATTACTCCAGAATTCACTTTTCCGTTTGGTTTCGGACACTCTTTTGTTAGGACTGTTTTCTTTATACAATTGCTGCATCAAATTTTCTGTTTTTAAAATCTGATTTTTTTAATTATTATTACCAGCCATATTACTGGAAGACAGTACAGAACATACAATAAATTCTATTTAGTTGAGTTTTTCCTTTTAATTATCATCCAAAATTTATATTTAGATGTGTTTTTTTTTTTTTTTCCCCTTTAGATACTTAGATATTTTTTTGTTTGCATTCAAAGTTATTGAATTTTTAAATTTTTGTAGTTCTTCTAGTTGTTAAAAATTTTGAGAATAATAATAGAAATTCATTTTAGAAAATAAAAATGGTTTTTAATGAATTGTTGTCATTATTACTATTTTATTTGCAATGTAATAAAAAAAGATTTTGCATTTGTTATAAACAACATTTGTAAAATCATTTAATGTAACTACTATTAATAATAAAAGATAATGTTCTGCACTCTAAAATGTTTGATGTAGAACACACATTTAGTTCTAACTTAGCACATATATTCTTTGGAAGGTGGAAACATGCATCTTTGAGTGAAAAAATACTTTAAGCATATTTTATAATATATTTCACAGTTGAAGTGAAACACAAATCATTTTCATCTTTGCTATTAATCTTTCATTCCACTGGCTTTTTTCCCCCTTCGTTGATAATCAAGATGTGATTATTCTGCTTATTTTACCAAGCTGTGTAGGTTTAAATGTATGATATAATATTGTAATAATTTTTGTTTGAAATTATGCTGTATTTATAAATGAGATTTAATTTTAAAATAGAGCATATCAAAAATTTTCCAAGTGCAGTCTTAAAAAAAAAATTTTTTTTTAATGCTACTGCACTTTTTTTTTTTGTTGATATAATTGAATGCATATAAGTATAGGACAAAAATTGGGGAAATGCAAAGCATAATAAACAGATAAGATTAAGGCTTCTAAAATAGTATGAGTTTTATGTAAATGAAATTTGAAATTTAAAAATACTTTGCTGTGGAAGCCATTAAACTTTAGTTATGCAAAATATTTCATTGAAGTATTAATCTCAACAAACAACTAGCAAAGGTGGTTAGTACTTGATAAATTTGTATTTTTCTGTAAGTAAGGATTCATACTTTCATCATATTCATAGTTAAATCTAATACTTTGTAAGAAAATGTATTATGCAAAAATTTATAAAACCTATAAAAAAAAATTGTTTCCTTCAGATAAATCGTAGAATTCTGATTATTAGCACCAGTTTGACACAACTAATATTGTTCTTGTTAGCAAACTGGTTTTTGAAATGTTAAAGTGAGATCTGGCTCTAAAATAGTTGCTTAATCATTCCTTTTACCACTATTTTCCTCTGGCACTTTAAAAAATGCGTGATTATCTATTTTTATGCTTTACTTTCACAGTAGCGTACTCAGAATGTTCAAAGAAATGAAATATTTCATTCATTAATTATGAAAATTAATATCTGATTTAAAGAATTCATGATATTTTTACTCTTTTATTCAGTTAAACTTTTAGATGAGATTGTTTTTAAGTATTAGAAGGAATTCTCATTTATACATTCACAAATTCAAACTTTATTATTTTTTACGCACATTTTTATATCAGTGTATTCAAAGTTCATTCAGTGTTGAAAGTCTGTTCAAAGGTGATAAAAATTCTAATAAATGGTTCTTTTAAATAAATATTTAAAAGAATTATTCATTAGAATTTAAGTTTTATCATTTCTTAAAATTCATTATATACTTGATGAAATACTTCATTTAATCCAAGCTATAGTTACCTGTTTCGGGAAAAAAAATAGAAAGTTATAAATATTAAATAAACATAAAATATAAGAGATCAAGCTTTAAGATAGCATAGTTAGATCGAGAGTAAAATTTTTTCTTTTAAAGCATGTATTTGGTGAAAGTAAATTTTCAATTTTTTTTTTTTTTTTTTTTTTTTCACATTTTTGGAAGTTTACTGAAATACAGAAAAGGGAATACTCAGTAAAATTTTCAGGTCATTGATAAATATTTCTTTTTATCAATTTAAATTCATGTTGAGAAATGAATCCTATTATAAAAATGTTATTTTTATAATAGGATTCATTTCATGAGCATATTATGGTAGTCAATTTTCAAAAAAATTTAATTTAAGATAAATTGACTCCCAGTTATTTTTATTCCTTTTCCTGAAAATCGACCCTTATAAAATTGTCTGAAGTCATCTGGCAACACTTTTAAAGAAGGATGTCTTGTATAAGTACTTATAGATATATATAGAATGTAATTATAGATATTTATTTTTGATATTGGTTTCCCTCACCCCTTCAAACTTAACTTTTTTAGAAAGTATGACACATATCAAAACGAAATTTTCTGTTAACATTTTTTCTGTGTAATTCGTATTTAATAGAAATTCCAAAAATATTTTTCCTAAATTTTTTTTAAAATTTATTCCTAGCTTAAGTAATCTACTTTAATGTTGGATGGCTATATATGTATTCAGTTTTTTATCGTTTTTATTAATTTTTCATTTAATTATTCTTACATATTATACTTATATTCTTTATTTAACTCGCTTTTAAAATTCTATTTACAATATTTATAATTTATTAAAATTCTTATAATTTTTTTTTATTATTTTAAAACTTATTTTTTAATATTAAAAGTCTTTTATTTAAGTGTGAAACTTATCGACTCTTTATTAAGTTCCTCCACCTCATCCAGTCCGATACATATGTTTCTCAATCACATGTAGAAACGTAATCTTTGAGAGCAATCGCATTGATGCAATGCAATCTTTTCTTATTGAACTGTTGGTCGCAGTCGTTTAAAAGGAAACGCCTGGTCGTTTTAAATCTTGGAAACGA